>OMMV01007212.1:3958-26572 GCA_900302635.1 Chatrabus melanurus
CGTGGACCCCCCCCCCCCCTCCTCCATCTCGGAGTTACAAAACAAGCTACTAAACTTACTAATGCAGTGCTAACTGCACTGACAAATGCATCGCAGTACGTTTGTACAGAAACACAAATACATTTCGGATTGTGTACTTTTTTTTTTTTTCTGTGTGTACATTGGTTATGTTTATCTGCAGTGAGCAGAGCCAGATCTATCCTCTCTGTTAGGATACTAAAGTCATATGCGCTTTCTGATGTGGCAAATCAGTCCCACGTACAACAAATGTAACATTTCCCAAGGTATGGTTAAGTCATTCACTTTGAAAGGGATAGTGTTTCTTCAGATCGTGCCCTGATATCTGCCAAACCGTCTTTGAAAACTTCCCCTCCAACAGATCTCTTTCCATCAGATTTACAGATTACCCATATCCGACTTCAGCCTCTTATTGGCGCATCGAAGAGTGCCACTAAAGAGCAGCTGTCCAAAACCTGATCAGTGACATCTGCCAGTTTATCACGATAGAGTGGGTTTCATTGGCTCAGTCCTTACACGCTTTTTCTCTTATATACTCCGTGTCACGCATCCTAACCAGCGCGAGACACAAAGCTGACTGTGGGATTGCTCTGATTCTTTGTTGTTGTTCACCCACACATTAAAATGCATTTGACATTGAAGTAATTTTGGAGAGAGATGGTCATTGCATTAGGGAAGAGTTAATTTGATTTAGAGACAGATCCAGACGTGTCTCTAAATTTTTCAATTTATCTCTTTTTATATTATTGATGACATCTTTCAAAACTCCAACCCATTATCCAATCCACTGACATTCTGACATAGTCAATAAAAATAAAAAATAAAAAAAAAACAGCTCTTTGTTTTAAATAACTTTATATGCAAATAAAATAGACATTCTTCTTGATTCAATACGTTTGATAACACATGTAAATCTCTTTAAACAGTGAAAAATTCAAAGATCTCATGAGTCGTGATGAAATGGGCATAAATCATGTTTGCTGCCTGCAGAGCTAACACAAGCAGCTGGGCTCAGGGGACTGAGACCCCGCCATGGCATTTGACCCTCTCACTGGGCAGAGTTAGTTTGGACAGGACATCATGTCATCCTCCTGTGCCAAGTCTTTCATATCCATTAAACCTGACTGGTAGCTCAGTGGGATCAGAGTTGAACCTGGGTTTGCTTCATGGTCACACTACCCATCTGTGTCCTTGGACAAGACACTCCATTTGCAGTGTCCCGGTCCATTCAGCAGTAAATCGATAATGGTCTTGGCTGGGGAAGTATGAGGGGAAGGCCTCCTTGTCCATTCTCAGGGCCATCACACCTTGCTTTCTCAACTCTTTTTACAGCCTAGAATTTCCATCAAGCCATGCACTAAGACTCCTCAGGATGATATTTCGAGTGCCCTCAGATATGAAGTACCTCCTCCTATGCATACTGCAACTCCAATACAATCCTCAGCAACTTTCAAAGTGTGGTTGTGGAAGAACTCCCACAAGCCATTCTGAGCATGGACACAAGCCAGTTGTGTCCATGTCTGCAAGTCCTCCATCCAAATTGCATGGAAATTGCTGAGAAACAGTCTGATCCTGAAGTCTGGCCGGATTTAATCTTAGGCACTGAGCAGATAGCAGTCTGCAAGACTTCAACTGAATCCTCAGGCAAGCCACAAAAAAATTGTGGTCAGAATTCACAAAGTGGGCACTTCTATATACCCTACATTTCTGCAGAATTCTCCAGTGTTTTCCCACAAGGACATGGTCAATGTCCTTGGCAACACCACCGGTATTTGAATAATATGTCCAGTGGTGTATGTCTGGACCTTGATACCAGTATCCAGCAAATCGTAGCCCCTGACTTTTTGCAAAGTCACCACAGTGACTAGGTCTATGCAGACCAATGGAGTTCTTGTAGTCAGCCTTTTTGGTGCAAGTGGTCACATTGAAATCACCCAAGACCAATAAAATGTTACCTTTGCGGCAGTCGTCAATCACTGAGTGAAGCTTCTAATAAACGGTCTCCCTCACTGAGACATCGCTCACTGTCATCGGAGAGTAGACTGAGACAACAGACACAACACCCAGTGAATGCTTGAGTCTGTCGGCTGACAGGGGTGATAGCTGACACCATTGGTAGGAGCTGGTCTGCCACAGCAACTGCCTCCGTATGCTAACCATTGGGGTGACCAGACCAAAAGTTGGTGTATCTGCCCACAGAGATCTGGCCACCTAGAGGTCTTCGCACGTCAGACAGTGCAGCCACTGCAATCTGGAGTTTTCCACTCTCCCTCCACAGCAGTGGAAGATGGCCATCCTAACTCAGAGAAAGAATGTTCCATGTGCCCACCCACAGGAGCTGCCTGAGGCTTGGACCTGTGCACCGCCATGCAGTAGATGAACCCTCAGTGCTGCACCAGCCACCATCTTCTAAAGACAAGAGCCTCGTGCTCTCCTGTGGTTTCGTCTTATCCAGACATGAGGCTCCAAACCGCTTTCCCCATCCCCTTCATAGTATGTGCTACCTTCCCATTGAAGGCAGCTGCAGATTTACTCTCACGGAGAGCGGAAACAAGAATCTTACTTTTTCGAGGTTTAGCCTTGTTAGGTATTTTTTTACAGTGGCTGAAGTGTCAATCCTGCCGCCAACCCCCAAAAAAGGATAACCTGCGGGCTGGAGGACCACCTTACAGTTCCTGGATGCAGAGACCATGCCCAAAGTACACCGACATAAAACACATAAAATACAGTCCCGCATGGCAACAATTAAAAAATAAAATAAAATACATAAAACATTTAAAACTACATATAGGTTTATATTCATAGTAAATGACCAGCATATGAAAGGTCATAGTTCAATCGATCTCCCTCTCAGTCTCTTTCTCTCCCACACAGAGACATAAACAACAGATTTATTTATTCAGCCTGTAAAGTCCACGTCCAACTGGAAGGACACAGAGGTGGTGACACTCAATTAGCCTGGCTTGTGCGAGTGTCAGGGTGAATTGAGTGATACGCCATCGTGACTGGGTCTCATAAACAGAGACAGAAGTCAGACACCATCACTGACAGCAAAGGTCCAACCCCGACACGGCAAAACCTCTTTCCCAGCATATTATCCAGCTCTCATCAGGCACATTCCTGTGCGCCTCACTGTGACAGGTTACACAGTAACACAACAAATTAGTTGCAATATGTGGGTTTGTTTTTTCTGCAAATAAACCGGGATATAATGTTAGAGATAGTGTAACTAACAAGTGCTCATCTTTTTTTTTTCAAACTTGATTCAATTTTATTGTTTTGTGTGTAATTTCAAGGCTGCAAATGTTTCTCTGTAAACAGCAGAGATGCAAGATAATATGGATAAGGAGTTGGTCTATCAATATGTAGACCTGGGTTTGATTATCTCTCATGCTACCTGTCTGTGTCCTTGGACCAAACACTTCATCTGTATTTTCTCAATCCACCGAGATGTAAGTGGGTCCTGGTCATGGGGAAGTAACCTGTGTCAGACTGGCGTTCCTTCCAAGCGGAGTCGTGCACTCTCATTCGCTTCACACTGCAGAATCCGGGGATAAGCACCAGTGGGCCTCAGGCTCAATAATGGACTTATATCTTCTTCCGCGTCTGGTGGGTAGGGGAAGTAGGGTTGGTGTCGATATTGATTTAACCACCAAGAGGTGGGCTCGAGACCAGAGGTTCTTTGGTTCAATTGCCCATCAGACTGGAAAATCACGAGGGTCTCTTGGGCAATGACCTTAATCCCTAAGTTGCCCCCGTTGTGCAGCTGAGTGCCTCGCATGGCAGCACGCTGACATCAGTGTGTGGAGGTGAATGTGAGTCATCGTTGTAAAGTGCTTTGGATAAAACCGCTAGAAAAAATTACAGAATTATTAAAAACAGTTCATTGTCTGAAAAGGGCCCAGAACAGAGCCCTGTGGGATGCCAAAAGATAGGAGAGCATATTCTGAAATCCCATCTCTGAATGAAAATGTTTTGCCCAAGAAGTACTGTACCTCAGACATGAGAACGGGTTGTCCACTAACCCAAAGCCTGGTGTGTTTGTTCACAGATTCTGGCTCAGTGTTGAAGTCTTCCAGCCCACACCAAGGTGGGATAAAGATGCAGAGAAAGAAGCACTCACTGTTGCTACCTGCTTACTGTTGCACAGTCTGTTAATGAGTTTGTACCATTATAAATTGGAGGTAGTCAATTTAAAAAAAAATCACAACAGGCTAAACACCTCCTCAATCGCAACTGCAAACCCACCGTTTCCATTTCCATGAGCCTTTTGAGGAGTTCACAGATGGTCACACATTCCACGTGTGGCTTTTCTCATCACATCCTCCCTTCTCCTTCACTTCCATTTCTTCTTCAGTCACAGTAAAGGACGATATGTTCAGACCTTTACGTCCCATCTACTGCACATTATGGGCCCGGGGTGCATTGGCTGGTTTCCCTCTCCAAGGATTTCACCAAGGAAGAGGTGAGAGTGCTGTGAAGGGACAAATGGGACCGTCGGGCACGTCCCAAACCCTGCATCTGGAGTACCGTACTGTAGCTGCTGCAGCCCTGCACACATGGTCACAGTTAGGGTCTGCCGGCTGACTTTAAATAGATGGACTACAAAGTTTGTCATGAACGATTACAGTCAAATAAAGAAGTGATGCAGTGGAGCTGTGAGACTCCAGGTGGGAATATAAGGGTCACAGGGGCTGAACAGATTACTATAAAAATGCAATTTGTCACAGACGACCTCGTTAAAATTCTATAATCTGTAATATTATACATCACGGTGTGATGTGGCTTTACTTGTCCCTGCAGGTTCTTTTCTAGTGCTGCGTACAACTGTGAGTGGTTGCAACCTCACTTTTAGACCATAAAGGCCTCAGCAGGACGGTGAATTGAAAAGACACAATTATGCAGCAGATGCTGTTAACTGTACAACCACACGCGTATGCGACGGTGTTTTCAAGACACTGTTTTGCTGTTTTGTGCATCCTCTAAAATTGAATGGTGTACAACCACCAGCTGTAATGCCCACACCGACCACTGTGGCAGCACAAACAGGGAGGGATTTAAACTATAGGAGCAGCTGGGCCAAAAAAAAAGAAGAAAACACTCTTTTGGAATGACAACACAAAGAGAATGACTAACGGTTTTGAAGATGAAACTCTGCCCACAGTGATGTCACCATCCTGCTGTTCAATGAGAACTATGTTTGGAGAGTTGAATTGAGACTGCCGTAACTGATATATTCTGCTTTCAGCCAGAGGAGGTTCAGCGAAAACATCCCACCTGGTGGATAAAATATTAAAACCCACAGCTCCAAATAAACAAATGACAGCTGATTTTTTTTTTTTCCAAGTGATCACCGTTCTGCCCAGTTTTGATTTTAATTGTGTCATTTGGTGAATTATTCCTCATTGCTGCTGCATCAATGGAACGAGCCTGACTCCATGGGTCAAAGCTTGGAATCATATACAGATGTCCAAAATAATGGATGAATCAAACAAATGCAACACATGTCAACATATATAAGATTGGCAAAAGAATGAACATGGACTGTATCAAGACTGAGATCCGTGCTTCCAATGACTTCCGGGACTCAGCCATCAGAAGTGTTTCTCTATGCAGTTAGAGTGTCAAACTTGCACCAAGATCCACTTGTCTTGGCAGCGACATTCATGTCTCTGTGTCCTTGGCTTTTGAGATCGGGAAGTGATATGGAGAGGTGTTTGTTGCCAATACCTTTGCAGGAGTAGGAAGGTCCAAGTCTTTAGGATCCTGCTGCTTCCTGTCTAACTGTATGATTGTGAAACTTGGACGCTAACCGGTGACCTAAGGCGATGACTGGATGTCTTGGGACTTGGTCTCTTCAGAGCATTCTTGGATACCACTGCAAAAAAAATTGTGTCAACTATTTGCATTGTGAGGTAACGTCAGCTACAAAATTTTTGTCGTATGGCACATTTCTTTGGGTGTGGTCCAGCATGCAGATGATTTAGTGTTAAGAACCCAGGCAACTGGAAAAGGCCAAAGGGATGCCCACACTTCATATGACTGCGGCCTACATATTTTCACTTCCTGCTCATCACATAGATATGGTTAGGTGGCACTTTCATGGCATTTAGTGATGCACGGGAAAATGCAGGAAACACATGTTTTGACAGCAGCGGCATTTCTCTCTGAGAAAATATAGAACTATCTGTTTGACTTCTGCATCATCAGGGAACATTCATCTATGTTTGTGTTATGGTCAAGGTTAAGGTTAGGGTTAGCATTTCCCCGCCTGTTGCTAAATGATGTGAAGTGGCTACCCAACTCGTCACATTTTGACCTTTGGTCAAAAAAATGGTTTTGTGTCAAAATGTTATGAGTTGGAAGTGAGAATGTCTTTCTGCGGCAGGTAGATGGCTACTTTGTTGAGGTAGGGATGTACTGGGTGGTTGCAATTCAGGATCCATGGTGGTACTCCAGTGCAGTGAATGCGGCGACGCACGGCACCAGTGACTGACCTGGTCTCAGAGGTGTTTTACAACTATGGGTAAAATTACATGAGATAGTATCTGACCCAAGCCCCAATAAAGGTTTTGGCATTGAGAGATCCATAAATATAACGATTTTAGAAAGGGAGAGAGTGTCAGCTTGGTTCTACAAAACATTCAAAGTCCGTACGGTATAGTTGCAAATGGACATTTACTGCCCCCTACTGAATGGATGAAATATATGACATATAGCAGCCTTTACTGGTTGTTTCTCCCCATGGGGTTGGTAGCAAGGATAGCACTAAAGGCAATGCAATGAATTAATGAATGAATTAATTCATTCATTAATTAATAAGGAGAAAAACTTTCATCCAACCAGTGTGGTGCTGAAGCACCATCTGGCAGCGGTTCAGCAAAGCTCAGCAACTGTGTGGCAATGTGCAACTACAGCACATGTTCCTCAACAGTGGGAGATATAATTTTATTTTATTTACACACACACACACACACAAACACACAGTACATGCATTTTGCAAGGGTGTAGAATACGCCATCATTTCCCGTCTTGTGTATTTTCCAGTGCTCTGTGCCATTTTTGTGATCTTCCCACATCTACTTCGGCACATTATGTATATATAGGCACTGGGTTTTCAATCACTTTTGTGTGTCTTTTAAATGCCTTGTGTTATCACTGCAGATTACAACCTTGTTCCTCTCACTACCATATGGAACCAATTCAGCTCTCCTGTACTCACGTTATTACCTGCCTATTGTTAGCGGGTGTCTGCGAGCTCGGAGTTCCTGTGATTTACTGTACGTTTAAAGCAAACCATCTGCCCGAGGTGGTGGATGAGACGCAATGAAATTTTTACAAGATAACAGACAACACACATACACACACCACTGGAGTGTTTGACACAAATATTCAGTCATATCCACAACGACTGACGCAATTTTTTGGAATTTTGCCTGTGTCCACCACCCCAGTGGAGTTGAAATGAAACAATGGAGACGTGCTTGAAGTGAAAACGTTCAGCTTAAATTCATTTCAGCTGACCATTTGTGTAAATAGTGCCTCCATTATCAGAGCCCACATTTCCAAGTCACTGAACACATCGTGTCACTCAGTTTACAGCAATCATTGAAAAATTCAAACAGTACTACTACTCCATTGTAAATTTGTCAAATACTGAGTGTCTGTTCCTGAAGGAGACTGGTGAGGGAAGTCACCAAGACAACATGACAATTTTGAAGGAGTTATAGGCTTTTGTGGCTGTGATTGGAGAGTCAAACCTTTGTGGCACAGAGAACGATTTTCACGCAGGTAAACAAATCAAACCGAGGCGGAGTCTCCCATGTGCCATTTATTTATTTATTTTTTGGAAAAATTATTCTCTGTGCCACTCCACCATGAGGCTGTGTAACTGGTGATGCAATAGGGGAAAGTTACACTGCACACAGTTTCCTTCAGCTTTGTAATTGGTGTCTTGGTAGCTTCCCTCACTTGTCTTCTTCGTGCACAGTCACTGTTTTTTGAAAACTGACTACTCCTGACAGATTTACCATAGAGTGCCACACTGCTTGTATTTCTTAAAGACTGATGTAAATGAAGCCCAAGACATATTCAGTGACTTGGAAATGTCCATGAATGTCCATCCCTTGACTTGTTTAAAGAAAGCTGGCTGTAAAAGTGATACTTTGTATGAAAAAAAAAATCCTTATATCTACTGTGTCCAATTACTTGTGGGCTCTGAAATCAGAGGGACTGTACAACTGGCATTAATTCCTAAGTGGTTAATGTGACATTTTTGTTAAATCCCTTGAATTAAAGCCAAAAGTCTACACGGCAAACACATTTTGATTTTTTTTCCCATTTCAACTCCATTGTGGTGGTGTACAGAGGCAAAATGACAAAAAAAAAAAAGGTTTGTTACTGTCCAAATACTTACGGACCTGACCTAACTCTGCAGTGAGATGCTCTGAAGCACTTAGTCAGGAATCAAAAATGCAGTTTTGCCAGACTGGTTTTGAGAGCTCATACTGATGTTTTTCTTGGCAGGAAATAAAATCCCGTGACACCGAATTTAATTCATTAATTACTATTACTTTCTATTTTGACATTTCCTATCAAAACACTGGTGAAGGTGCATTTGGCACATAGTTATGAGAAGAAAGAACCTGGAAACATAAACATATATACATCTATTAATTATGAGAACCGACTGTGTTGTTATCCACCAGATCAGCACGTTCCCTGAAGGCAAGATTATTGTGGAGAAACTTTCCAAACAACAATGTATGCTGTCTGGACTTGTGGCGCCATTGTCATCCATACATCAGAACAAATGATATAGCTGACCTAAAAAAACCAACAAAAAAAAAAAACATAACTTTCGACTTCATGTAGCTTTTCAGCCATTTGATCAAACTGGAAGGTCAAACAGCTGAAGGCACAGATGGGAAACGAGTGGCTGAAGTGTCACTTCACTGACTCAGTCTGTCCAGGTAACACTGGAGCCATCACATGAAATTACATTGATTTTCTTTGCTTAAGCCTGTTTCTCAACACTTTGAATATTTATTTGCCACATTTAACCTGCATGCCTGATCTGAAATTGGCAGTTATGACCACGCAGGCTGAGCAAATTGTTTAATGGGCTGTAACCTTAAAACACAGCTTGTTATAATGAACTTGTGTAATGAATAGTGAGAATATAATAGTCTAAGCCCCAGTGAACTAGATGATGTGACGGCAGCAGATTTGCTTCACTAAAAATTTATGTATATGATCTCCGCCAACCAGCAGAGGAGGGCGGTGGCTACGTGATCGCCCCTGTCTGTCTGTGCGGGCCAAAACTAAAAAAGTGTTTCACAAATTTAGGATGAAATTTTTTGAACAAAGTGACCAAACTTACGTGTTGTTCACAGTCTTCATCCAAATATTTCCATTTGTCTCATTCTTTGGCATTCTTGACTTTTGAAATCTCAAACACCTGATTGGGATAAAGTCCAAAATATGACGACTGTCCCCTGTTCTTTGTTGGAGGCAATACTACTTAGCTGCCAGTAACTCTGTGATTGGAGGAATGGCGGAGGGGAGGGTGCAAATTTTCACCCCGGTGGAGCAACAGTTGCTGTTGGAGGGCAATGGGGAATTTAGTGAGCTCATTCTCAGTAAAGGAAAGAGGACAAACCTGCAAAAAATCAGAAACAAGGGGTGGCAAAAAAAAGTGGCCGACAAATTAAATGCATCAGTAATAATCCTCCTACTCCCAAAACTAAAGAGTGCAGCATAAAATTCAGGAGGATAAGATAAAACTGTAAAGAACATTTGAGTGGGAGAATCAGAACAAGAGGAAAGGAGACTCAAATTCCACAATCAGAAACCAACAAAAGGTTGTGTGTCCTTTTTAGTTGATGCAACCTTGGAGTGTCCACTGCATTAATGATCTTGTCATATTTACAGTCGTATCATTTAATACTTTATGTCCAGAGCAGGTAAAACACAGAAATATTAAAATTTATTTAAAAAAATATATATATATATATATATATATAATGGCAATAAGCACGGGAATACATTTCTAGCCATGGTGAGTTTTTCATATTCAAAGCATATAGCATCAGTCTGTGTCACGAGAGGTTCCGAGTTGGAAACTTGCGCAGGTCAGAACAAAATAGTAATTTTTCCTTCGGGCAAATTTTTATTTTATGCCATTTAAAACAAGTTTTGTCCCATTTTAAAGCTTCTGCTCTATAAGTAGTAATAATTTAAGTACAGATTCCACAGGTGTGAGGAAGAATTGCTGAAGCGCGCAAATTTGAAAACTGTGTGAGTTTTCACAGTCACAAAAGCACGCCGTGTATGTTGCAGTGTGCCGAACACTCACTGGTTGTCGGAAAGTCCAAGAATAATTCCAAAATCCGGGGTCTATTGAAATCCAAGAGAAGCGTAGCTAATGTGTCGATCTGTGCCAGGAGGCTGTCTCAGGGTGTGTGTCGCGAATAAGTGCACACTCAATGCGGCACTTTGGTGGCACTGCTGTCATAACGGCATGGCCGTAGAGGGGGACGTTTGCATCATGATGGTCTGAAGATGTGCAACGCATGACGGGAAAAGAAGAAAGGAGGAACGATGCATTTGAAATTGAAGCGAGTGAGAAAATTGCATAAACAATGCGTTACCCCGAGAAACGAAGTGACATATTGTTTTACCCCAATGAGGAGCCAACGGAAAAACAACTGGAGGTCAGTGGAGGGCGCATATAGTATTGGATGGCTCAGAAAGTCTTGACGAAGTGGGTATTATAATATAGATTAGTGTCATTTATTCATTTATTTTTACTTTTGGCTGCCCCCAGTTCCACAGGATCACCACAGTGGATCGAGGACAGAGCCGCATTGGGATTTGGCAAAAGTTTTATGACGGAGGCCGTTCTACTTGGAGCAACATGCTCACAGCTCCTGGTGTTCACGAGTGGTCTCCCAGCCAAGTATTAATCAGGACCAACTGTGCTTCATTTCTGAGATCCGACGGGAACAGGTGTGTTCAGAGTGGTATGGCTTATTGAATAGCATAATATATTATTAATAAATTAATAAGATATTCTCTCTCCTGACTGATGCGGTACTTCTCTAAATGTAATTAGTCAGGGTACATTCAAGGTGTCTGTGGAGATTGTCAGTCATCCAGGTCACGGTATCCAAGCAGCTTGAGCCCGGTCAACTGGACATCAGAACTGATGAAGCTTTTGTGGATGAAGAACGAAACGTCTTCGAGGAACTAAACAAGTCCAGTTGACCTGACTCAACCTGCTTGGGTACATTAAAGGATCTTGACACAATATTTGTACAATACTATCTCCACTTGGAATGTTCATCTTATTATCAATGTATCGATTGCAACAATGACGAAGCCACGTTTGGGCGGATTTCATGGTTGGACGCTGTTTACACCCATCATATAATTGTTTATATTGATTAAATGTGCTCCAGAGTAGGTTTGCCCTTACGGACATGTTGCTCTGTCAACCAATCCAGCAACTGTTTAGAAGAATCAAGAAATCCGTGATCGCGCCAAATTGCCAATAATTTAATCCAGCGAACACGATAATCCACGTAACGGAGAACACAGCCGGCGTCTCAGCCAGTGGATCAACACCTGCATTGCATTCGATTGCATTTTCGCCTCCATCGCAATGGTGAAGATCACTGTTCAGCTGTTTTCGACTCATGAATTAAAAACAGTGAAAGTTCTGAAATTGCAAACACCCAGCAGGGGTGAATAAAGTGCCAAAATGAAAGTGTCATATGTCGCAAAAAAAATAAAAATAAAATGATGCAACAGAGGCAAATCGTTGCTGCTGACTTCAAAAACCATTCCACATCCATGAAGTATTAGAAATAAACACTGTCAAAGGAATGTCAGAGACAGAAGGCGGGAGAGACGTAGACACATTTAAAGAGGAGAAAGAATGGAAAGGAGCCAAGAAGCTGTCCTCCACTTTATGAGTCAGAAGAATGAAGCTAACCGTTTTTGACACATATATCTCTAAAGAGGAGAGGCTAAGGCGCGTGCAGCGCCGTGCACAAACACATTAGGTCTGCAAATCTTTTTGTCTGCGGACAATTTCTCACCCAAACCCATTACTCTGTCAGACATCCGGCAGACTTGTTGTGTCATGTGTTGGACAAATGCCAAATTATCGGAGAAAATGTGTTCTGCAGTTGCAATCGAGCCAAATGCAGGGTCATTATTTCTGAGGACAAAAGAGGCCAGACTAAAACAATATATACTCCACACTCACACATACGGAGAGAAAATATAGGCTCATGAGCCAATAAATCACAATGCTGTGGCGTAATCAATACCAACTGTCCCCCTAAAATGCAATTGGCATCCTCATAAAAGTGCACTGTGGCCCCCCCATATGGCCCTTTGAGTCGAGGCTTGTGTGGTGTGGTGATTTAGAATGACCCACGGGAGCCCACCGAGAAGCAAAAGCATCTTTAAAAATACACTGTAAAGACGGGAAGAATGGGACGCTGCACAAACGCATCACAAAAGCATCCACACTGCAGAGGAAAACTGTGCCAAAGTGAAAATTCTGCAGTATTTTAGCTCATGCGATTTTTAAAATACTATTATGTCTTAGCTGTCCTTCACAGCTACAGTCAGGTCCATAAATATTTGGACAGGGACACTTTTTTTTTCTAAATTCTCTTCTGTATGCCACCACAAGGGAGTTGAAATAAAGCAATCAAGCTGTGCTTGTAGTGTTGGACTTCAACTTTATTTCAAGGGGTTTAGTAAAAATGTTGCATTAACCGCTTATGCATTAGAGCCACTTTTATACACAGTCTCTCCATTCTCACAGGCCACAAGTAATTGGACAATCTAAATATAAGGATTATTGCTAATACAAATAATCACTTTCAAGCCAGTTTTCTTTAGACAAATCCGTGGATGGAAACATGAACGTTTCCATGTCAGTGAATACGGCTTTGACTTCATTTACTTCTATCATTAATAAATGCAAACAGCATGATACTGTATGGTAAATTTGTCTAGAGCAAGCAGTTTTGAAAAACTGAGTGACCGTGCGAGAAGGCGACAAGTGAGGGAAGCCACCAAGACACCCATCATAATTCTGAAGAAGTTGCTGGCTTCTGTTGATGCGATTGGAGAAACTGGGGGTCATGCAACTTTTGCCATTCGCAGCTTCATGGTGGAGTGGTGCAGAGAAGGATTTTAATCGAAGAAAATGTGTCCCATTTGTCTTCTGATAAACTGTAGCTGAAATTTAAACCTCTTTTTTTAAGGTAATCCTTCTCCTACCACTCTATCATGAACCTGCATAACTGGTGATGCAACAGACAAAGTTTGCACCACACACAGTTCCTCTCACACACACACACAGCAGCTTGCATCTCGCACAGAGTTGTCATGGGTGACTTGGTGGCTTCTTGCACAGTCAATCAGTTTTTTGAGCACTACGTACTGCAGACAGATTCACCATACAGTGCCACACTGTTTGTACTGTAACTAATGCAAATGAAGTCCAAGATAAATTCAGTGACTTGGAAATGAACCTGTATCCGTCCCCTGACCTGTCTAAATAAAACTGGTTGTAAAAAGGATGATTTGTAAAGGAAATAATCCTTAAATTTTGTTTGACCAATCACTAATGTTCTCTCAAAATGAAAAGATTCCTAACTAGGTAATGCAATCTTTGTTACCCAACCCCCCCCAAAGCAAACAAATAAAGTTCGAAGTCGACACTACAAGCACAAGCTTCATTTCAGCTCCACTGTGGTGGTGTACAGAGGCAAAAAAAAGAAAACGATTGTGTCACTGTCCACCTACTTATGGACCTGAGTGTACTTTTTGTAATTCGTAGCTCAACATCCCCTTGTTTGCCTGCAGTATCTGGCAGCATTTTCATTCAAGCCCTTGTCCACCGTTATTGAACAGGCTATTTCATAAGAGGCCGCCCCGCCACGGCGCTGAGCTGTAGAATATTAAAACCCCATCATGCAGAAGCCACTTCAGGGGAGTAACCAGTCAGATACCCTTGTCTGGTTCTGTTTATGTCCGTTTGCTTTAGTGCTCTACATGTTCGCTGGTGCGTCTTTACCTCGCCCGCCTGCTCCCCATTAAAAAATTAATTTAGGTAATGCAGAACAGCTTTAATAGATTAAATGAATTTAATAATCGTCATGCCCTGCCAAAGTCCCAGTACAACAGGTTCATCTTTCAAAGCAGAAGCCTTTGAAACCCCAGGAAAAAAAATAATAAATAGTTGGCCATTTTTCTTTGTGTATTAATTTCATTGAGTTTTGGAGTCACTCCTACCCAAACTCATCAGTTAAAGGAGTGGTTTCTGAGGGTTAAGGCAGTTTAGTGTATAGCTTCATCTAAAAATGCACTTTTTAAAATGTGGAACAGGGGCCACAAGATATTCAATTACTTCAAATACACAGCGGAGCCCTCGAGAAGAAAATAAAAGCAGCAAATGAAAGCACAGAAGGTAATACTTAAGATCCAGCCTGAGTGCTGTATGTCAGTGATTGTCACATCGAATTTAAAAGACATCATCATAATGTGGAAGGACACTGCTGACTACTGATCTTGGATCACAATTGTTACTTTAATCATGATTGTTGTCCTTTTATCCTGACTGCTGATCTTTGATCCTGATTGTTAAACTTTGATCCTGGAACATGACCTTTGATTGTAAGCGTTGATGTCCTTGATCCCGTTTACTCATCTCGGATTGTGATTGTTGGACTTTGAGCCTTATCAATCGCTGAACTTTGAATCTGAGCATCGGCCCTTGATGCTGATTACAGGATCAGAGGGATCAAAGTCATGCCATATACATTATTAAGGGGAAGTGAAGAAGAAGGAATGCATTTCTATAGGGCTTTTCCATGTAGAAGATGCTCAACGCGCTTTACAATGATGCCTCACTTTTACTTCCCCAGCCACAGACAGGTAGCAGGAGCGGAATTCGAACCCAGGTCTACCCGTTGGCAGGGCAGCTCCTTATCCACTGTGCTACCTGCTCTCCTATTGGCGGACTAAAGGTTAGAGAAGGAGGCTGATGACCAGGGCTTGGCGACTAGGTTAAAGGGTGTAAATATAGACAGTGAAAGCAGTGCCTGTAGGGTTGGGGGACCTGTGGGACCTGAGTGGGGCCTGGCTGAGAATGGACCTATTGCAAACAAGTCAGATTGTCAGAAACAAGGCTTTGAACCAGTTCAAGGGACGGAAATTCAATGTATTTGAAATAATGACATTAATAACCAGTTAATAATGTTATCTTGTGTTCTTTCATCACAAACAAATTTTTTTGTTTGTTTTTGTTTTGCTTTTGTTTTCTGGTTGCAGTAACTTGGTGCTGAGTTCACTTCCTGTCTTCCTCTGAACATCATGCATATCTTTGCATGGTGGAGAGAAAGTTACAAGCAGCAGGTGATTCAAGTACAATGTGGTGTTGGCTCCTTGTTTCCAACCAGAGGAGGTAAATATTGGCACTGTGTACCTTATGCTTCTTCACTGTGGAATTAGCGATAGACTACAGGGTAAAATATAGCATATATCAATAGATACTTTTACAAACGTCAGAATTATACATATTGTAATGTCCTACAGCCTTTGGGTCTAATCAGTTCAAGAACAATACTGATTCTGCTTGGAACAAACCAATCAAAAGAAAATTCTGGTTCTGCTCAGACTATGTCTGTCTTCCAAGAGGAGCTCACAATAAAAAATAAAAAAATTTGATGATGCAATTTGGTTCACTGTATATACCCTCAAAAAGCAAACCCTTCTCTCTCAGGGTTTTCAAAATTGCCACGGCTGTTGACAGGATGATCCTGTCAATAAGGATTTTTTTTTTTTTGCACTATTGACAGGATTTAATTGTTGGCAACCAAACAGAAGCCAAGAAATGCAACCAATCAGAGCACATCTTGCTTGCTTGTGTGCTGTATTCTGAGAGGTAGCATTTTGTGCTACATCATTGCTCACTTTTTGATGTAGGCCTTTAAATTTATTTTATGGAGGATTTTTTTTTTTTTTGCCATTTGCAGCCAAACATGTATATTTTGGGCTGCTGTGCCATGATATTAAGGCCATATGAGTTGAAATTTGGTATGTGGGTACCTTGGGAATACACGCATTTTTGGCTGTTTTGGCGGGAAATCCCATATGCATGGGAAGCTCTGATTGGCTGATACTGCTCCTGTCAATAAGGAATTTTTTTGCATGATTGACACGATCATCCTGTCAGTTGCCTCCACCGTTATAGTCAGCAGCAAACTATAAGAATATTCTACACATTCTGTTTAAACTATAACAAATTTTAGATATACAATGATGATTTTCTGGGTAATACTGTATGTATGTTGACTAAGTCATTAGTTGGTCATGTGACGTGATGAGATGGCACGATTCAGGATGGGGTTAAGTGCAAAATGTGTTAAAACATAAAAGTAGTTGAAGGAAAATACAGAGAAGGAAAGAACAGGAGGAGAAGATAGAAGAGCTCCCTAAATTAGATTCCTTTGGATTTCTTACATGCCGTCACCAGCCCAGGAGTTGGCCATTAAAGACACTGTCAAGGATTTTGCTCAACGCAAGGCTCATTGAACGCCATTCAAATAGGTGTGCGTGCGTGCGTGTGTGCGGGTGCGTCATTACTAATGAGCTCTCGGGCTGTCATAACTACCACAGGCCATTGCATAGGTTCAATTGGATGATCAGACAGGGCAAGCTGAGTGTTCCAGTCTATTCTGAAAAAAAAAGAACAAGACCTGAACCCAGCCAGAGGGTCCTAGATTAACTCCTAATTATGGCAAATAGTCATTAAGAGGATTTTAAAAGTAATTCCATCCATTTCAATTATCCCGTGCAATTACCTAAACTTCAAAATGTGACAAAATGAATAAAAACTGAATTAACATAATAAACATGTATTGTTTGGTAAAATGGAACACAGCGTATGCAGTTGGAGAAAGCTGAGTTTTAAATGATCCAAGGTGTATGTGAACTTGTGGCATCAACTGTATCTTCTGTGACACTGACAATCTTTTATATCCAATTGCCAAAAGGGTCTTTAGATGAGGGTGTCATGAATACGAAGCCTTAATATCATTCAGGCTGGAGGACGGTGTCAATGGTTTCACATTTTCTATGTGCATTATCACGGTGACAGAGGTGAGAAAATGCCACCTCTGATAGACTCTGGAATAAATTCTGCATGTGAAACCAACACCTTTTCCTTTCTATAAACCACAAAAAAAAAAAAAAAAACACCAAGTGGCTGTGAGAATGCATGAGTCCATTTGACTTCAGAAACCTGAGATGTGAAAATCGTGTTATTTAGAAGGCCTAGCTCAGAAAGCAAACACTAGCTAATGCTGTTCTCGAAATACACACAGCGCTGTTCAAAGATCTGAGGCAAAAATTACTTTTTTTTTCCATAAAGCAAAGATGCTACCAAAATAACAGCTTCTCAATATCAAATAATTTACAATAAAGAGTCCCAAGGATTTACAAACAAAATACAAATATCTGTGACTACCCCTCATGTTTAAATTTGAATTATTCTAAGGCTTCACTGAAGTATCATGTTGTTCCATTCATTATTCACTGATTATTAACCCTTGTGTTGACTTTGTGGGATTATTAATAACAGGATCACCGCAAAGTTTTTTTGGTGGGGGGGGGGGGTTTGTCTCGCCTTAGGTCAGTGACCTAAAGTGATGACTGGATGTTTGGTTCTAGGTGTCTCCAGAGGATCCTTGGGTACCACTGGAATGACTTTGTGTCAAATGAACGGTTACTTAGGGAGGCTCCGACGAGGTGCACAACATACATTGTGAGGGAACATAAGCTACAACATGTCTGGACATGATCCAGCATGCATGTGCCTCAGTGCTCAGTGTCGAGGATCCCAGAAACTGGGAAAGTCTAAGGGAAAGCCCATGTTTCAACTAAAGTGCAAACAGATCTGAGCTATCTTTAATAGTTAGTAAACTAGATCCAGAAGAAAACTGCCATTATGGAAATATTGTTTTTCATGCATAACTTCCAAACAGATCATGGTATCAATGTGATTCCAAGGACTCGTGCTCGGTTTTCAGGGTCACGGAATCCAAATATAAATGTTTAAAAATATAGGACTACTTTGCCTTGTGGAATTCTATAGCAGGACACACATTGAAATTTGTGTGGGACCTTACGGCGTGGCCGAGGTTTGCGCTCTCAGAGTGCTTCTAGTTGTTAATACAGTACACCAACAAAGTTTTTTTTTTTTTTTTTGCTGGGGGGTGTATTATAAATTTTCTTGAATTAAGGATGTTGCAACATTTCAAATTTGACTTTCTGTTGAATTGCTGATGAAGAAAAATCTCAAACACTGCATTTTTACATGTGTATATATACACATCCTGTTTTTTCTGTCTTTCTTTTATGTTATGGCTAGTGTGCATGTTAAAAGATGCCATAATGGCCCAAAACACTTCAGAGCTGAATATGCAGTAGGTTTTATGGAGTTACTTACCGACATTTTGCAGACCCACTCACTCAATCACTCACCGACTCACTGACTTACTCCAGTAATCCTATAGTTGGGAACCGTTTGTGTTTTTTTTTTGGTTTTTTTGGGTTAGACAGCCAGGTTTGTCTATGAAACCTAAAAACGTTGGTTTGGTTTAGTTCTGGTGGGGGTACAAAGGGGGTGGTCCTACCTGCACAACTACTATGCTTGCACTGCTAATCACAGGGAATAACTGACTTGGCTTTGTTAATATCCAGCAAGCTATGAAAGACTTTATTCAAACATTTGCTTTTGCTGCTGTGTGGTGGAAAACCAAAATGCTTCTCCTGTATAAAATATATTCAACATTCACAATTGACCACATAATGAAAACCATACAGCTGAGTTAAGGCAGACACAGAGATAAAATGCAGTCAGACAGACATCGAAAAATTAGGCCTTTCATCACTCCCAGGCTACATTGCATTCCACACCTTTCATTTGACCTTGAGGTATGAAAGTCTTCACAAAGAGGATGTTGACGCTGCTTATTTCTTTGCAGATTCAAATTGAGGGTTTCGTGGCCTTGGAGCATGTTTCTAGTTTGCAGGTTTCCAATGCCAAAACTGGGGTAAAAAAAACATACATGCAGGGCACCCAGGAACCTTGGATATATGTATTTCTTTAAGTGAAGAGTAAATCTATAGATGTTTGTCTTTCGACTGCCCCTGGATGCTCAGGGTCGCCACAGTAGATCGAGTACAGATCTGCATTGGTATTTGGCTCAAGTTTTATGCTGGATGCCGTTTCTGATGCAACTCCATTTCCACATGGAAAGACACACGCAGATCCTGGTCTTCCCAAGCAGTCCCCCAGCCAAGTACTAATCAGGAGCAACTCTGCTTCACTTCTGAGAGCTGACGGGATCCGGTGTACACAAAGCAGGATGGCTGTCTATAGATGTTTGTGTTGAACCTCTTAAATCACACTGTAATTTTCTCCAAATATAATCATCATTTTGAATTCAACATTATCACAAATGGAGTTATGTGTGCAGGAGCGTCTGACTGTCAGCAGGAAATCAAGAAAAAACAAAAAAACAATTGGATTCCAGTGAAATTTGGTGAAGAGGTAGGTCTTGGGTCAAGGAAGAATTGAGTCGTATTTGAGCAAAACATGGCTCAACAATCATTTTGAATGAATGTTTGTGTTGTTGTGAGTATTGCGCTCTTTTTACAGTGCCAGACAGCACTGGACTTCAGACAAGGTTTTGCCTGATCTAGTGATAGGTGATATCAATGCACCACACCACTCCTCATTTTGGACCAACAAGCACACATGAGCACAATTGACATGGTGATCTAGCAGCTGTGGGCGCTGGGTGTACAAATGATACTTGTGTTCGGTGGAAAACAGCAACAGCGCTAATTTAAGATGGGTGTAAGAGGGGGCTCTAAATCTATTAATCACTGACAAAACCACCAATCACCAAGATACCATTCCACTTGAAAATAGGCAAAGCTGATCTTTAATCGATTGACCAAGCAAATTGAAAAGACTAGGTAATAGTACCTGTGTGCATGAAGAAAGCAAGGGCTATGACAATCTGACATTTGACCCCGGCGACCTTGACCTTCTCCGAAATGATCGACCTGTGGTTGACGCTGCCAGGGGAATTCTGGAATCCACCTCAGTGTGTGCCATAGTTGGTCCAAATTGGGTTGAAAATCAAATTCTTTGAAATTGACCTTTGCCTTTTTAATGGCAACTTCGGGGCCAACCTTCAATGACACACAAACTTTGGTAGAAATCAACCAAAGGACCTGGGATGTAGAAGACAACAAACAGACAGGCAGACTTGACCTTGACCCCAATGATTGACCTTTGGCAAATTTGATCTTACTGGGCAAATCCACAACCCACCACCATATGTGTGCCATGCCCCATGCAAACTGGAGTGAAAAACTTCAAATTTAACCTTTGACCCAGATGACCTTGTCTCTAAATTTTACCTTGCCTGGGCAATTACAGAACCCACCTGCATTTGTGTACCAAATCTGGTGGACATCGGAGTGAAAATCATATTTTTGACCTTGGACCCCAATGACCTTAACCTTTGCTCAATCAAACCCTTTAAGACTGATTCTGGGGTTGACTGTCATCTACATATCAAGATCAAGATTGGTGGAAATTGGTGCAAGGACCTGTGAGGCGTAGGGCAGCAAACAAACAGACCAAAATTTTGACTTTTGACCCCGAGGACATGGACCTTTACAAAACAAGCCCCTTAAGGACAATTCTGGAATCAACCTACATGCACACAGCAAGTTTGGTGGAAATTAGTAGCAGAAATGAGAAGCAGAAAAAGCACACACATAAACAAATGATAGTTTGATTAGCTAGGAGGGCACTTCAAAAATTTCTCGCCCTCACCTGGAAACAAAAGTGTCTGGAGGCTCAAGATGTGACCTTCCACAAAGGGATAGTGAAGCTTGAACATTGGTGGACCAAGTGCATTGACGTTAAGGGAGACGATGTTGAAAAATAATGCAAGAACAATCTTTCTCCTGAGACGTTTTCTGGGTGAGGCTGAGAACTTTTTGAAGTACCCTCATAGTTTTGATGTAACATCCTTTTTCTTTGTATTTGCAGTTTTAGTGCAGCCGTCAGATTCGTAGACGTATGATCGCCCAGGTCTCTATGAATCTATTTTTCTACATATGTATGTATGCATGATATCTTGAGAATGCAAAATGTAATTTTGATCCAACTTGTCAGGTACATTAGAGCTAGTGATGGGAAGAAGTGATTTGATTATACCCCTCACAAACAAAAAGTTGGGGAGGGAAGCAGAGGGGTATTTGGGAATCACCTTGTCTGTACATCTGTCCATGAGTCTTGTAAGCACAATGGCTCCT
This sequence comes from Chatrabus melanurus, assembly GCA_900302635.1. Classification (NCBI taxonomy): domain Eukaryota; kingdom Metazoa; phylum Chordata; class Actinopteri; order Batrachoidiformes; family Batrachoididae; genus Chatrabus; species Chatrabus melanurus. The sequence continues at coordinate 25,409 of OMMV01007212.1, forward strand.
AAACCGTCTGGTCAATTTCAATAAAACTTTATACAACTGTAGCACACGTGATGGTGGTAGCACATGTGTGAAGATGTGTATGAACAAAAATTCTTGTCCAACACCTTCAAGGGGAGAAAACTGCAAGTTTTTTTAAAATGGATTCATCACATGGTAGTGACCTCGTATGCACACCTCCTCGACCACATGGCGACTTTCAATGAAGCTATAATGGTAGCACACCATGTGAAAATGTGCATGAAGGAAAATAATTCCGGTCTTTTTTTAAATACATCATATTTATAAATTATCATATTTTCCGTACTATAAGTCACTTTTTTTTACTTTTTTGGCTGGTCCTGCAACTTATTATCATAGACAGCCACAAGATGCCACCACCTACACATGTGCCAAGCTGTTCCTGTATACTGGTTTGAATGAGATACTGTCTGATCTGCACTCTGGAACAGAAGGAGGCAGTAATGCACCATTAAGCTCGATGCCAACTGCTGTAAAAGAAGAAGAAGAAGAAGAAGAAGAAGATCTGAAAGAGGATGACATGCTGGGTCTTAGAGAATGACTGAAATTAATAAATCATGCTCTCAAACTGAAATTCCATGATCTTGAATAAAGAGAGGGAATAACCTTCATGCTACTCGACACTCGACTTGTTTTCACTGTGTGAGATAGCCAGAACTGCAACAGAGGAGGATGGCTACGCTAAGGTAAGGCTAACTATAATGTTTTAAAAATGTATAATCAATTACATAGTTAATTTACATTTAGTGAGAAACATGTGCACACGTTTAACTGCTTCATGACATTTTCGCCTGTTCAGTGGCAAAAAGAAGCAGTTTGCTCTTATGGTCGTTGTGCCTCAGACAATAACATGGTGTTTGTGTTATAAATAAATAATGCGCAGACAAAATTATTTTTGCTTCTTGCTGCATGAAGCAGTAGTACCACGTTTCAAAAATAAATGCGACTTATTGACCGATGTTACTCATATATTTTGTTTTCCTCTTCATGACGCATTTTTGGAGAGATGATGCTAAAACTCCGGTGGGATATAGAGTCCAGAAAACATGATACATGTACAGAGGTTGACAAATTTGTTAATTCAGGTTTTTCATCACAAAATATTTACTACCACTGATATGTAATACATGCAAGCAACTAATAAGG
>OMMV01007215.1:5144-16432 GCA_900302635.1 Chatrabus melanurus
CCCCCCCCGGGTCCTGATACCTAATTATTTCAATGTTGACTTCATTATGGTTGAGACTTGGTTCACAGTATTCATGTGTCTCACAGTTGTGACTTATTTTCAAATTTTATGTTGGAACGTCGGCATTTTGACAATTTTGTCGAAAAACATTCCAGCTTTGGCTCATTTTTAAAAAAATTATAATCTATCTTGTGAAAATGGGCTCCAGTCGTAGTCATTAATATGTTGTGGTGTGAAAAATGAGCCGTAAGAAAACGTATTGTTGCTGCTAAATGTAAAGGTTTTTTTTCCAGTTTTTAACCTTTAAATGAAGGTTTTATGATCTTGTGTTGTAACAAGTGAATGCCTGAAAAGCGTTTTGGGGGTTTTGGTTCTAATATTCAGCTTTATTTCCTTCTTTGTGGCGTTATGTAACAGTTATGAGCGCCTGTTGTTGTGATGGGTAAGCGGAGGAAGAACAAACATCCAGAGGTTTGATGAAACCGTGTCTCTTATTTCCTCATTCGCAAACCGTGTCGTTACGTCTGTGTGTGTGTAAATGTGTCATTTCACCGGGAGACCATAAAATTCTGCGTTGTTTTACACCGTTTTTTTTATATGACAGGCTTTATTGTGCGTTATGTTGTAGCTCATTCCTCAGCGCCATACAACAGCTAGCTGGTGTGTAATTACAGCTCGTAGCGAGCAGCCAGACGGAGCGATACGTGAATGGGAATCTGCAGGAGCGTTTGATTTATGAAGCCTGGAGTCCCAATCTTCCAGCTCACCTTACCTCAGGGACACGGCACCCAAACGTGGCTGAGATTGGTGAGGCGGAGGGCGGGGCTTGGACACCTAAATTCAGTCCGACTGGGAAAAGGTGAAAACAGAGCAGATATTGTTTCTGCATCAATATGTTGAACAAGAATAAACCAATCAATAAATCTGAATGAAATACAGAAAGTCAACAAAACCTGGTCCAAAAAAAAAAAGACTCGTCTCCTGTAACGTCTCCTGCTTTTGGAGAAAAGTGGTAGATTTTATTGAACTGATTGGATTGTTTTGCTGCAATAATCTAGACGCAGTTTTGATCTTTTTGAAGCAACTTTTTTCTGTTAACACGGACGACTTGCAGCACTGTTAAATGGTCACACTTCGAGTCCTGAGTCCTCGGTGTCAGAAGTGGGATTACTGTGAAAATGTGAAGTAATGCTGTACTTGTTAAGGCGACGGCGTACGTCTTCATATCAGCGTCAGCTCGTACAAGCACTGCAGAACCAGTTCACGAAAACCTCACTCTGTTTATTTCTTTCTACGACACAGACTACAGGTTGAGACGAAACTGTCTGCCCTCCCGTCAAAGGGACACGTAAAAACAGACACACAGCAGTTTTCTTTTTGTTTTGAAGGATTTTTCGTCGTCGTTGACTGTAGGAACAAAGCTCCGGACCAGAATTCAAGAAAAAAAAAAAATCTCTGACAGACATCGCCGAAGAGTCGGATTTGGAAAATTAGGAGATTTGTTAGTTAAAATTTTTATCGGGTGTTTTCCTCTTCCCTTTTCTCATCCATGCAGTGACCTTGTTCTGTTTTCAAAATCCTGTCCTATGCCACCATCTTTAGCGTGGAGGTTGAGGCCGGTATCTCTTTGAGAGACGACTGTTTGGCGACTGAAAGTTTAGACGACTGCTAGATGAATTTGACCAAGTTTTTGGGGACATTGGGGTGACATATTTGCCACTTTTTGAAGATCATTTAACGAATTAGACGACCGCTTGGCGTCTTGTTGAAGAATATTTGATGAATATTCACTAAGCGGCCGTATGTCTGTCGTCCTCAAGTCGTTAATTACTCGCTAACGACTGGTGACCGCATTTCGCCCATGATCCGACCTTGTAGAAATGAAGCGAACCAGGTGACCGAAACAGACCGGGAGGTAGCGGTCTATTGCAGACTCCTTGGCGAGTAAAAAGACTAGTTAGCGACTAGTTAGAGGCAAGTTCGCGAAAATCAGCAGTCGTTCATTCACCACCAGGGTTTTGAACATTTTCAAAATCGGCAGGCGAATGAAATCGCGGCGAGCAACTAATTAGTGAATGGGGGAAACTGATTCCAACCACTTAGAGAATAATTTCAGACTGCACTGAAACCAAGAGCCGAATTAGACGAATGTCCATTCGCTGGACCTCGGGGGTGCACAGTGGTGCATGGGGGTGTTGCCAGCTTGTGTTTCGGTGGGCGGTCCCAGCAGGGGCATTGGCCCGCTCTCTCTGTGGGGTTTTGGGTTCTCCCTGGTGTTGGGGCTGTGGGTTTGTGTCCGATGACTCATGCTCACAGGGCAGCTTCGCGCCCGCGTGCGGTGGGGTTGGGTGCACGAGTTCATTGGATGGCGAGTTCGCACATAGAGTCATAGCTTTCTCACGTACACGTGCACACGTTCAGTGTCTTCCCAATGTACACAGTAGCACATATAGAATCCTGCATATTTCCAGGATCACTACAATCATCCCGGCCACCTCCTCCAGTAAGCATGGTCTGTTTGTCTGTTTGTTTGTTTGTCTGCTTACTCTCTCTTTTCAGTCCTTGTTGGCATCTTTGTTGTTGTTGCAAACACTCTTTGTTGGTATGTCTCACTGTCACGATAAAAAAAAAGAGAAAAAAGTAATTCTGTGCATCACATAAAAACGGAGACACCGGGGTTCTAATGAAGCACCACTATTTGACACATCGGAGCCGAGGCCATTTGAACCCTTTAAATTTGGATTCAAATCTGGATTTGGCTCCCGGACCGAGTTGATTATTTTTTTGTAAATAACTAAAATCTGGGTAAAAATTTGACAGCGTGTGTATTCCACCAGTGATTGTCCTCGGATGTAATTTGTTCCAGATTGGACAGAAAACCGTTGGATTGTTGCTGCTGTTTCACGAAGCCTTTGGCGTTCTGCTCCGCTCGTGCCGCCGCCTTCCTGACGCTCTACCAACGCTCGCGTTGCACATTTACAGATGTAGTTTGTCAAAGCGGCCCTACATCTGCTTTTGCACTTTAATTTCAGTTTAATTTGGAATATAGTTCTTTTCATAATTGAAGTATGATGACGCCGCCATAAGCTCGCCGGACGGCACAGCTGTGTGCCAGCGCGCTCGGCTGGAGATGAATCAGTGTGTTTAACTGTTTGTCGTCGCACTACCTTCGCCGCATCGAAACAAGTCGAGCACATCAAAGCAATATGGTGTCATCTGCTCCGCGTTCTGCACAGGTGCTGCACGAGCAACGAGACGAACTTTATAACGCTGCAGTGTGTGTGTGTGTGTCTGTGTGTGTGTGTCTGTGTGTGTGTTTCACTTCTACATGTGTTGGATTTTTAGCTTCATTACTTACAAACTAATAGAGATTTCCATGAAACTTGTTAAAAATTTTTGAGTCTGCTGTCAAATCGAATCCAGTAAATTTGGGGACAGATCTGTGCAGTTTGGAACTAGAGGAGCACTCTGAAACGTGCAGCCTGTCCCTGCCAAGACCCAGAATGCCGTCTGTTGCAAAGCTAACTTTTTTTCTTTTTTTTTAAAATTTCCTGTATCTTCCTGATCCATGCACTTTTCAGACCACGGACTTCCTGGTCATTACCTGTTGAAGAACGATGGCTGCAAGAGCAGCGGTGTGGTTTCCCCCATGAATGCACCGTTATCACAGTTTGCTGTTGTGAAAACAAAGATTATTATTGCTGTGTCACTTATAAAACATGTGACTCGGTTTAGTCTTTGAATCGATTCCTCATTCACAACTTACCACGAGAACTTAACAGGAAACTTTACGTCAAACCATCCCTTTGGAATGACCTTTGCCCCAGAGGGTTAATTTAAAAATCAGCTTCTGATCTCCCAAATATTTCTCCTGTTCAGGGTTTCGGTGGAGAAAATGTGATCGTGATTTTGTCTGTTTCACCAAAACAGACAAAAATCAATAAAACTGAAGATGTGGAATTTGAGTTCATGTCTGATTAAACTTTATGAAAATGTGCAAAAGTCAGATTTGTTTTGATCAATAATCAGTCATTTTAAACAACTTAGATAATCAGTGCCAAACATTCGTGGATTTGGACTGCTGATCAGGTATAAACGGTTAATCTGAATTTGTCATTGTGTCTTTGAAATTATGCTGGCAGGTTTTTTTTTTTAATGAAGCATTTTAATTGAAAAATAATTGAGAGATTAAACAATAGTGAAATTTGTCCGCCATGATTTAAACATTTAAAGGGGAACTCCAGGATTTTTAGATGTTTTTGGGTTCAAGTTTTCACTTTGGACAAAAACAGTTTTAATTAGTGCAGGATTGACTTTGAATGCAAAAAACGATCATGGGCTAAACAGGTTTACAATGTGCGGTTAAGGGGAGTATCTCGCCTGGGATTTTTTAATTTTTAATTTTTTTGCATGCGGTAAATTTGCGACCTGATTTTCCGTGACACGCGATTGTCGCGAAAGAGACGCGAGATGTTAGCGCGATTGTCTCACTGCTATGACGAGTCTGTATGGCTGCAGTACATTTAGCATTTTTGTCACGTTCATCGCAAACGCCTCACCGCTACAGGTGTCAATTTTGCAGCCATTATGAGAATGTCGCAGATTTGATACAGATTTGCTGCTATTTCACGTCAGAGCCTCAATTTTTTTTGCAGTCGCTGGAATTTTCGACAACTTGCGACCATCCTGCGAGCCCACGACTGTTGCGAGGCTTTTTTTTTTTTTGCAACTAAAAAGCGTAAAATTTGCACGTTTATCACAATTATCATCGCAAATTGGCCACAAAGCAAAAAAAAAAAATCACAGGTGAGATACCCCCTTTATGGGGCAAGCTAACAACCTCAAAGTAAAGTGCTTTTTGACACCATTAAATAGGCAAAAATGATGGTAGAAGTGTCCGGTAGCGTGGAGCGGATCCCGACGGAGGTGCATGTGTCCATGTTTACCTCCGAAAATGAAAAAAAAAATTTTTTTTTAAAGACTGATGATAGTTAGCATCTTCCCTCGATGAGGGGCTCGTTTTCTGTAGAACAGGAACGAGCCCCTCATCGACAGTCGACTTGTAATGATTTAATGAAGTGGAGAAGCCAAAAGCCTGTTGTTAGAAGTCCTGTTTAAACTCATGCAACCTTATTTTATCTTTGTGTGCAACGCAGTGTGCCCATGGAGGAAAATCAACTGACAACTTTGTCTGTGATTTGCACAATACCTCTGCACAAAAATGCTTTGGATTTGGTTTTTACAAATGTTAATAGCGCTGTAAGCACCGTAAGGCAGGCAGATATTTAACACCTTAAAAATCACTTTGGGAAAATCTGTTCAAGAAAAAAACCAAAACACAGCGTACAACGTTTAACTGCGGCACAATAAAACCTCCTCCGTCTGATATTTGTCAGCTCTTTTGTAGCGCTCTGTTAAAACGCCTCCTGAGTTTTTGCTCTTTAGCGTACCGTACCGGATAACAGACAATCCTACAGTCCACTTCTGCTCCATCCGGCTCCCACTGTGCCCCTCAGCGTACACTAACTCTGCACTTCCACAACGATTTTCTTCCCCTGGCCTTTTGAGAGCGGCACGGCGATTATGTAATACCGCACAGTTGACCCGAGTCGCTGTGCTTTGTGTGACTTAAGAGGGAAGGATGGAATCAAGTCAAACAGTCATTTCACTCTCTGCTGACTCTTTGGCCATTGGATGAAATGAGCTCCTCACTCAAACTGGCTCCTTTCAACTTGCTTTCGAGCCCGTTTTTCGACATCGCTCCCAACGCCAACAAAACTTGGTTGGAGCGTCTCCTGACACAAGATTTTGTCCTTTCTGTGGACAGCCTGCAGTAATGACCCCTTTCTTTTATTAACAGTGACGTTCTGGATGGTGTGAAGGTTACGTTTAGAGTTCCAGTGATTTCCCAGGGGTGTCTACACAAATTCCAACGGATACCTGGTGCATCAGGGGATGATTTAGATCCAGATAGACATGTCCCAGTGAGACCCATCAAAGATGGACTCGTCCAATACTCACTTGGTGTATTAGTGTACGTATTTTGTTTGTACTGTACAGATTTGTCATATTTGGCCGTTATACAGGCCAAAAGCTGACAAACTGATCCACTTTGACTAGTTTTATGAGACAATTTAGTGAATGTTTCCTGTGTTCCAAGCGTACATTTTGATCTCCTTCCAAACATTTTTATCCAGTGAAATATTTGTACAAATGAACATTTATGTTTTTGCACAAGAACAACACATATTTCTGCCAAATATTCTGAATTAGAATAGTCAGACTCGTTAATCCAGAGTTTGTTTTTTTTTAAATTCAACTTTTAATCTTATTTTCATATTGAATGAAAAATGAAAAACAAAATACCATAAAACAACCAGAACAGAACAGACAGCATTGGTATTGTACAGTAATATGTCCCCATTTCCAACACAAATAAATATCCGACCAGAGAAAAAGAGCAGAAACAAAACAATCTTTTAGCAACCACAGCGGTCCATTTACCTCTTCACAACACGCCTACCGTACCATCGGCAAAAAAGTGGTCCCATGACCCCTTAAAGTTCTCATTTTCATTATTGACTCTGGCTAACACGTGCTCATAAGACACTGTGTCCGGCATGAGTTTCAGCCATTGCTTAAACTCTGGGAGGGACGGACGTTTCCATAGTCTAAGCAAGGTCAAACTTTCATGCCTTCGGCAACTCTGTGTGGTCTCTTTGCGGCCATTAGGAGAATGCCGTGTGGCACTTGCGTGCTAAAAAATGACAGATTTGCTGCTATTTCACGTCAGAGCCTCAATTTTCTGCAGTTGCGGGAATTTTTTAATAAGTTTAAAATTTCCTGCATGCAATTTTCGACAACTTGCGACCATTCTGCGAGCCCGCGACTATCGCGAGGCTTTTTTGCAAATAAAAAGCGCAAATTTGCGATTACCATCGCAAATTGGCGGCAAAGCAAAAAAATCTCATGTGAGATACCTGCTTTATAATCTTTGGAAATTCTGCCAGATCCTCTTATGTTACTTTTGATTGATACTTTTTCCAACACAGCCCCAGCAACAGCAAAACTGAGGTCTTTGTGAATCCTAACTTTTTGTGGCATTGGACACGTTGCACCTGATACAATCACCCCCACCCCCCCCGCCATGTGATGATCCCTGATGGGTTGTGAGCTTTAAGTTTGTGGGTTAGTGTTTTCATAAAAACTTAGCAAGACGTTGTTTGAGAAAATTGTTGATTCTTTTTGTTGAATTCTTAGCACATCTTTCAAAAAAAAAAAATTGCAGTACCTTCACATACAAAAAAGAAAGAAAGAAATGCAAAAACCGAATTCCGCCTCAGGTGCTCAGGCAGCGGCCGATGCTCCGTAACTCTCTGCAGAACTTTTTGCTTTTTTTTGTGATACTTTTTAAAAATATACACATATATTGTGAGCATGTGAATGCCGGGCTCGCTGACCACATCGCAGAGCTACATATGCACACGTTTCCAGGCTTTCTGCGGGTAATGAATCTGACTGCAACAATTAAAGTTGCACCTGCGTTGCTTGGCCTGACCCCGCCTCCTCTTTAAAATGACTCCTCATTGATTGGTCGAGCTCTTTACTGTGTAAGAGCCATTTAAAACGCGAGCCCCATTGACCCTGCTCCGCTGCGGGGAATTCTTACGACTCGATTGTTTAGACAAAGGTGAAATGTTTATTCCTATTAACCAGCTTTCACACAACATACAGTATTGACCCGGGTGAACGTCTGATCGGCTATCGCAAATTACAGCCTGTGTGTCAGCGCCGCTGTTGCCGAGGCTTCAGCGAGCAGTTGCGGGGGACATGCAAACACAACCTAGGAAGGAAAAAAAAAATCAATGGGGCCCAGTCACATGTTAGGTAAGTCGTCCCCGACGTTTGCTTTAGGGACAGACACAGTTGGTTAATAAGACCCCGAGCATCTCCAATCAATGAGAGCCTTTCAGTTCGCCGTTTTGAAATCAATGATGCAACACCGCTGACTTCCTGAAGAGGTGTCTTCATTGGTGGAACGCACAGCAATTGTTGCACTCGGTTGTTGATTGTGTCCTTTGTCTTTTTTTTTTTGGAACAAATGCAGCGCGGGCGTAACACAAATACTCCCAGAGTGGACTTACTGTGGACGTAATGCAACGAGGAGAGAAACCTGAAGTGTGACTCACAAATCCATCGAGTAACAAAACTAGAACTCATATATTTGGATGAAATACACTTTAAAAAAAAATGTAAATATCATAAATCTATTAAATACTTTCATCAAAGTAGCAGAACATATACGTTTGTAATCATTAGTTATTGTGGTTTTATAGATACTAAATATGCAAATCTTACATTTTTATTGAATTTTAATTTGTAATCTGTTATTTATTTAGTTAACTGCTTAATTTTGAAATTCTGACTTTCCATTTTATTTTTTTCTGTAATTGTCTTTCTGTCAATTTTTTTGTGAAAGGTCGATGGTGCATTTGCATAATTAATTACACACTGTATAGCAGAGGTTCCCAAAGTGTGGTCCACGGCCCACTAAAGGGGGCGTGAAGGTGCTGCAAGTGGGCTGGCTGTAAGACGTCAATAAAAATAAATAAATAAAAAAATCTTTGATTTTTCAATTTTGCAATAAAGTTTAAAATTAAAAAAAACATTTGATTATTTAAAATGTAATCAGGATTAATAAAACAAAACCATAATTTGTTTTTCTTAATTTATCTGACCTAGTTTAACATCATGCACACACACACAGTACTGTGCAAAAGTTTCAGGCACCCTTTAAAAAAAATCAAAACAAACAAATGCCCCCAGGCATCATCGTCAACAGAAAATCATGTGAACCCCCCCCCCCCCAAACAAAACACAAAAAGAAAAAGATTTCCTTGTGGCTGCACTGCTGAGTGCTCGACAACACAAAGACAGTTACTGATGATCAATCAATAACTTTTTTTATTTAAACCTGATTTAACACGGCCTGATTTTATTTATAAATTTGAAGAGACACCTTCAAACAAATTTTATCATCTAAAAAAATTTTTTAATAGGTGAGTTGTAGTCAGACATTTTACATATTTATTCATAAATATGAACTATTTAACAGCTTGTCTTTATTTAAAATAAAAATTTAGACCTATTTAATATGCCTAAAACTTTTGCACAGTACAATATACACACACACTTCAACTTTTGTTCCTTCTTGTTGAGAGAATCTACAAAATCAACTTAATTCAATTCAACTTATTTATAAAGCGGCAAATCACAGCATAAGTCGCCTCACAAGCGTAAAGTCTAACCTTCCGAAATCAGGACAGAAACGGTTTTAACGAAGTTTTGAAGATTAAATAAATCGTCACACAAAAAAAATCAATAAGGAGCCGGACCCCTTGAGGGAAAATGCAGACTGTTTGAGCGCCAACATGCTGTGAATGTGCTGAACTCCTCCTCGCACTGTATTTGAATTCTCCTCCTCCCTTCGGCCCTTTGGCCTCCCCTGTCGTATCGATGCGCGCCTCCCTGTGGAGTTTCCTGCACTACCAGGTATGACTAACTGCTATCTTGCTCCCGCGACTCTTTTGTCATTTATCTTGCTCCGCTATGCCGGCCGGCTGGCTGCACAGCACGACAGCGTGCGGTGACAATAATTTGCACTGATCGGACCCTTCTGCCTTCCTTGCTGTTACAAATGGCGATCGATTATCATGCAGTAGTGCTATCGACTGTCTGCGTCTCCTGTGTGTTGGTGTGGCAGTGCAGTGAGGCCGCGTTTGGGTTTGGAGTTGCTGAAGTGTGGGAGTACCTTCTGCGACTTCACTCGTAAATTAATCTAAACGCGTTCGTCTGCTCCGTAGGAACTCTCCAGGCCCTTTCCCACTGAATCGGTACAAAAACTTTTGGTCCTTCTTTGGGAACAAAAACAGGAACTCACTCGCCGTTTTGGATCCACTTTTCATTTTCTGGTTAACTTGCAGGGTTTCCAGAACCCAACAGGACCGCCGGGGCAGGATGCAACTAATCGTGTTGCCCATAAAGTTGATTGACGAACAAACCCAAACTATAACGGCACTTGGTGAGTGCTGACCTCTGCCTCTGCTGAACAGTCCTCCTTAATGAACGAGAATCTCAACAGCTGTACTTCTCAGATCTTCTGTTGTTTTCTGATTGGTGATTCAGTCGTTGCGTCAGTAAATATGTTTACTTACTATAAAATAGCAAAACAATGTTAAAAGAATGTGCAAAGATAACCCTGGAGCTGGATCTGGATCTACCTCCTCCTCCGTTTAGCCGCTCTTACACCGGGCTACAACTCGGCCCGTTAATCTCAGAGCAGCTCCTGCCCGGCTGCGTTTGGCACCGAGTCCTCCCGAGCAGGCACACCCCTCGGCAAAAATCAGGAAAAGTGTTTTGGAAGAAATTTATGTATGTCCGCTATCTTCTTTGAATTTTCCCGGGAAGTTCTCCTTCGGTTACTAGGCTGCAGCTGCATTATGGGATAGCGTAGTGCAGTCTGGATTGGATGTCACCATTCTTTCTGCGCTCGGCATGAAAACCGGATGCCGACATGCGGCAAGACCGAATGTGAGGCGGTCGGGAGTCCGACCAAGTTCTAGAAAATTTTAAACATGTTCAAAACTGGCACGAGTTTAATTAAGCAAGCTTTCCACGAGTTGTGCTGATCTGTGTCCAGCAACATGCCGACCTCCCCCCAGAGATGCATGAGCCGAGACAAGTCGTTGCTCGGGAAAACGCTGCATCGGATTTAAGCAAGGTGTAAGAGATGCTTTAGTTCCTCGCAGAGAACATTCCTCAGCCACTACCAACAGTCTGCTTTTCATCTTTTTCTGACGCTTATCCGGGTCCGGGTCGTGGTGGCAGCAGACCAAGCAGCTCGGCCCACACTTCCTATCCTTGGCCAAGACCTGTAACTCTTCCTGGGGGATCCCGAGGTGTTCCCAAGGTAGCTGGGAAATATAATCCCTCCAGCGTGTCCTGGGTCTTCCCCGGGGCCTCCTCAAAGTTGGACGTGCCTGGAAGACCTCCCTAGGGAGACGACCAGGGGCATCCTCTCCAGATGCCCGAACCACCTCAACTGGCTCCTTTCGATACGAAGGAGCAGCGGCTCTACTCAGAGTCCCTCCCAGATAATCGAGCTTCTCACCCTGTCCCTGAGTGTAAGTCCAGATACCCGATGGAGGAACCTCATTTCCACCGCTTGTATCCACGACCTTGTTCCTTCGGTCATCACCCATAGGTCATGACCATAGGTGAGGATAGGC
>OMMV01007255.1:3741-13969 GCA_900302635.1 Chatrabus melanurus
GAGGGAGGGAGGCAAGATGTTGGAGAGGAGTGACAGAAAGAGAGTGAGTGAAAGAGGAAGGGTGTAGTTAGTGAACTGTGAAATATTGAGAAAGACACTGTTAAAATTGAAAATGAGTGACTCAAACACAAGCCCAAGTGAAAGGGCTCAGAAATACACACATACTGTACTGTACACACAGACAAGTGTATATGTAAATGTGCATGTTCTCGTGCAGATTATCTGAGTCAAAGAAAACTGCTGAGAGAGCCATCTGTCAGAAGTCGCACTCAGAGAGACGGCCACAGTCCTGTTGGTGTGATAGAGCACGACTTAGTGTGGACGCAGTCACCTTTAATGAGACCGCAGTAGCTGCTGGCACAGTGCGATGTGCACGGGCTCAAATCCAGCTAGTTTCATATCATGTACTGTATTCTTGGTACATGATTGTATTGCCAATAATATAAATAATAATAATTCTAATTATTATATAGCATTTTAAATTGTGCATACAAAGTATAGCATTGATTATCTGCATGTTTTTGGAGAGCTTTTCTTTGATTATTGCAACATATAGTAGCTGAATTCGTGATGATTTTTCTTTATTAAACTTCAGCAGATTTCTCTAAATTTGCTTTAAAGTGTGGTAAAATTGCAAGTCAACATGAACTGACTGATTTTACTATACGCACTCATTTCTAAGATTTAAGTGATTCCTTCTTGTGCTCGGCAGTGGGAAAGTTGTCATCAAAATGTGGTTTTGTCAGAGCTGCACCACATTATTGCAGGGGTATGAAAATGTTTATCTCCAACTTATGACCAACATGGAAAACTGCTTTGTGCCCGTTTTAGCTGTTGTTGTCATCTGTGGATAGACAGGATCAACACTCTTGCAGTCAGGGCCACACCATCTGAATCTGGGCTAAAGATGACATTCCAAATTCAATCAACCATAACGAACCCATCTTGAATGATTGCTTTGCTCCTTAGTCTGACAATCAAATATAAACATTGACAAGAGAGTGCTTTAAAGGTAACATGAATTTATTACAATTTATACATCTTAATGCTTTGCATTTGGTTGTGATGTTATAAAGTGCAACTACTTGTACATTGGCATTTCAGTCATACTTGCGTTACTCAATTTGAACATCATTTAGAACGCAAACACTGTCACAGGCTAACCCGCTATATATTGTAATGACACAGGGAAAGCTAAAACTACTCTCAGTTAAGCTCTTCTTGTCACCACTGAACAGGCAAAAATGTCATTAGAAGTGTAAAGAAACATTTTAAAATGACTGATTATACAGTTAGCCGCTTACCTTACCCTCATAGCCTTCCGGCGATGCTGCTTTCCACTGGGTCATTACAAATTGATTGCCATTGAGGGGCTTGGCCTTAAGGCGCAGTCACACCTAGGCATTTGGGCCAATGTATTTGCATTTGTCGGTGATCGCTAGCCTCCGGTAACCTGTGCTGGCCTTCGCCGACCTTCGCCGGTGTTCGCTGAAGAACAACGACTGTGTCCAAAATTTTCAACATGTTGAAAATAATTCTGTGATTGCCGACATACCTGTGGCTTCGTTGGAGACCGGTTGAGAAAGTCAATCGCAGTTACGACCAAGGTAGCCTTTGTTAGCTTCATTAGCCTTCATTAGCCTTTGTTAGCATCCGTTAGCATCTGGTACCCGAATTTACTGGTGTGATCGTCTACGCTGGGTGCAGCTTCGCCCTGCCTGCTCAGAATCACTGGACAGTGGTGTGTCGAACCCCTCTCCCGCATGTTGCCACGTTGGCAAAGGTCCCGCTTGTTCTAATGGGGCGCTGGCTAAGGCCAGCCTCAGCTGGGCTCACGGTGTGGAATGCCGTGCTGCGTTTGAGGTTCACTACCAAACTCCGGGAATGTGATTTTCACCGATGTGTGGCCACTTTTCTCTCCCTTTCACCTCGTTCATCAGTCGCTGGGGTAAACGTCATAGTGTGACTGCGCCTTTACAGAATGAGATGCAATCAGATTTTCCATTGACTCCACAAAGATCACAGCATCATCTGTAAAGTCAAGGTCAGTGAACATTCCCTCACCAAACACGGAGCCCAAGTCAGTGGACTCTATGACCCTAATCATTTTGCGGTGATTACTGGATATTCTGTTGCATTCCTGTGATTGCACAAATTCCAGTTGAGGGTATTGTTTTATACATATAACAGTCGGGGTAGTTTTTCCAAACTTTGCTTCATATGTTTTGCTCGTGTTTGCTTTTCTCCCATGAGGCCCATCAGGCTGAGACAATGATAAAGCCACTTGTTAAACAACCGTTATATGTTATGGATTGGATATTTATGGTTTTGGCTTGCAGTAAAAACCCTGACTTGTGCCCTTTAGAAATCTGCACTTTCAAAAAAACTCATGCTCACGCTCCCAGTGACTTCCTGTTGCCTGTTGTAACCCTTATATTATACACAGATTGTATTGATCCGTGTATAGGAGGAGAGCAAGGAAACACATCCTGTTAATAAGCTCAAAGAAATTCTTGCTGATGCCAACATTTTTATGTTCCTTTCAACTGTGAAAAGGAAGCAAAACTGCTGATGAGGCTCGAAGAAAGGAAGAGGGAGGAGGAGAAATGAATGTTTCTGTAATAAGTCCAATGTCAAGCAATTTCTGCATATGGGGCATGCACACGTGCGCGTGCACACACACACACACACACACACACACACACATTCAGTTATTCTCAAAAGCTTTTAGAAAGCTTCCACGCACAGACGCCAGGTGTTTATCGCTGGCCTCCACACCCGACCTGGTGCATCCTGGGACTTCGCTGGTTTCTCTGCCTTCGTTCATGCCAGAAAATCAAGAAAAATGCTGCTTGAGGACAAAGGGCAGCCATTTGTGATCAGTGTTTTCACATGATGAGGCCGCAGCACGTCTGTCAGAGTTTTAAAAAGCCACACACATGCACTCATAAGTGCACAAATGTGCATGAGTCAGAGCAGTAACATTTACACTGATTTTGGCAGAAGGCATTTTTTGGCGAGATGTGTGGTTTTTATTTTATTTTCAATCAAAAGGTCAACCATTGCACAAAGGTTTTGATTATCACAATATGCTTTCAGTAATTTGCTATTTAATTCATAAAAAAGCCATTGGGCAGTCCTTAGAGGGCCTTGGTGAAAGTTGATCATGCTTAAATTCAAATTTGTTTGAGATAAATTTGGAATGTCCAGTTCAGATTTTGTAAAAATCTGCTAAATTGTTTTCAAGTTATCATGGGTGTAAGAACGTGTGACTGATGCATGAACAGAGTGCGTTTCTATATCCTCCTTCTGGCCCTACAGCCGGCAGGGGATAATAATCTCATTTTGTCAGAATCATCTTTGCCTTTCCCAGTCTTGGCTACATGAACAACTCTGTTAACTCAGAGATTCTTCCCTAATTTAAGTTTAATTATCCCCCGCCGGCCATAAGGCCATAAGGGGGATAGAGAAAGCATTCTGTCAGTGGATGCGTGTGTGCGTCTACATGCAAGTCACACTTTCTTTTGCCCATGATAACTTGAGCGAAATTTATCACAATTTCACCAAATTTGAATTGGATATCCCAAATGAGGCAGCACGGTGGCTTAGTGGTTAGTACTGTTGCCTCACAGCTAGAAGGTCCCAGGTTCGCTTCCGACCTGTTCCTTTCTGTGTGGAGTTTGCATGTTCTCCTCGTGTTTGCGTGGGTTCCCTCCGGGTGATCCGGCTTCCTCCCACTTCCAAAGACATGCACTTTAAGTGAATTGGTGACTCTAATTGACCGTAGGCGTGAGTGTGAATGTGTTTGTCTGTATGCATGTGTCGGCCCTGCAATGGACTCTCGGCCTGTCCAGGGTGTACCCCACCTCTGTGGGACACCCAATGACCGCTGGGATAGGCTCCAGCCCCCTACCATCCCCCACTCCCCCCATGACTCTTAAATGGAATAAACGGGTTTAGATAATGGATGGATTTGTGTGTCTAACTTCGTATTGTAGTGCTTGACAAAGGTTTCCCAAAGTAATCCTTTGCCCATGTGGTTCTGTCAGCTGTTTCTTGATGCAGTGCTTGGATTGGAGAAAACAGGTGTTCACCTTAGGCTTGCGCCCTTGCCCTTTACACACTGAAATTCCTCCAGATTCCTTGAATCACTTAATGATATTATGCACTGTTGAGGCAGAAATATGCAAATTCCTTCCAATTTTTCTTTGAGGATCATTGTTTTAAAAGTAAGTTCTTTCAGCTTTTCCTTTTTCACTCAGGGTCACCACAGCAGATTCAGTATGGATCTGCATGTTGATTTGGCACAAGTGTTCTATGCCGGATGCCCTTCCTGACACAAATCCACATTACATGGAGAATGGGCACGGGTGGTCTTGAACCAGAAACCTTCTGTTTTGGAAGCAAGTACACTGACCAGTTGGCTACCATGTGCCCAGGAGCATTATTTTTAAACATGTCAATAATTTTCTCATGCATTTTTTGACAAACTGGAGATCCTCTGCATCCTCTGCCCATCTTTGCTCATCAAAGACTCAAAGCCTTTTGTGGATACTGCTTTTGTACCAAATCATGATTACAATCACCTGTTGACATCACCTATTGAAATAACATCATTATTTATCACACCCATTTATAATAAGTTTTTAAAATGTATTTCATCATTTCTTTTGTCTTCTCCCTTTTGGCTTGGGGTTGCCACAGCAATGTATTATTGTACATCATTCCTCAAAGCAAGTGGAAGCTAACCACAAGCATACCACAATAGCGAGCTTGCTTGCTCACTACTGTACAATGCTCGCCATTCTGTGTTTTGTCATTACCCATAATGCAACGTATTGGACGCAACAGTGCATGCATGCAAAATCATTGGAAGAGTTCATGTTTGGCGCTGTTCCCTTTACTCTGAGTTATTTGTGTTATTTCTTTGAGTACTCGAGCAAAAATGCACTTAACAAAAGTTAGTGACAGTCGCAATGTGCCTTGCTGGCAGTCCCCCTTTGGTGATCTTAAAATAGCCATATTCCGGGGCGCTCATGGCTGAGGGGTTAAGGCGTGTACCACATGCCACAGAATGTGGTTTGCAGCGTCCCCAGGTTTGAATCCCAGCCTGGGCGACCTTTGCTGCATGTCTCTCCCTGTCTTTGATTCACTGTCACTACAATAAAGGCTGAAAAATGGCCACATATAGAAGAGCCGTGTTCCTGAATGATCTCATAATATTGGCATTGAAAATGTGAAATCACTTAGAGATAGACAGAAATTTGGCACACATGCTCCATAGTGCTGCACAACATTTCATTATTATTTTACATTTCATTGGGTAATGACAAAATTAATGCAATATTGATGGCTATTATTTTAGCTAACCATCATATACCATTTCACAAACTTCTGTCAAACTGTAAAACTGTAACAGATTACTAGAATTTGCGATCAGTTGTAAATTGTAAGAATAACTAGCTATTGTGGCCTGCTCACTAAAGCGCCCTTCATGCTATAGGTTTCATATTAGTTAGCGTATACTTCATTTTTATAAAATTCTGTCCTGCTGCAGTACAAACTGTTACATAACATGATTTGTTGTCAGCTGTAAGATAAGAGCAGATAGTACAAATAAACTTCCTTCATGTAATTACTGCCACACTAGCTATCTTAGACATTAGCATGTAGCTAGCTTGGGAATTAGCCTGTTGTGCTTGTTTGAAAATAAGTTATTATGCTAATATGGGTTCATCAGGCGTGAGTTCAGCTCCACAGCATTGCAGAGTGCTTTCCGCGAACGCTAATGATCCCGGCTGAATGGCTGATCGCTGCGAGAGGCGCGCCTGCGCAGTGGTGCATGTTTCAAAATGGCGACGAGTGGAGAGTTGGATTCAGTTGCAACTGATGTTATGAAGAAATTTGCCGTTTTTGCGCTCTTAGATGGGCTTATGGACGATGCACTGGAATGATCACCCATAGTTACAGCCGTAACTGACGCTGTTTCCGCTGGAAGTGTTGCCCTTGTGGTCGTCGTCAATGCAATGGAGTTTTCCGACGGCACGGACTACACCCTCCGCCATTTCATGAAGCGTCACATCGCGAGGCACCTCCCAGACCGTTAGCCTCCGTTAGCGAGTGTTCGCTAACGCTTTTGGCGAACAGGTCGTTAAATGGCAAAGCGCTCGCTAACGTTACAAAACGTTTTGGGCACTGAACGTACCTCTGGTTTGTGATTTCATTCGTTGAACTTTGCAGATATAATGTTACATATTCAGTTTCACGTTGACACTATAGCACCAAAACATCAAGCCCTTCTCTTTCAATAGATTGAGCGAATAAAATTGACATTGTTAAACCTTAATGTGAGTGCAGCATTAGTGACACGCTGAAAATACTGAAAGAATGCTGTTGAAAATGACAAGAAAGTAAAATGGTTCCAGACAAGTGCTTATTTTTGTTAACAAATTATTTAAAAGTGGAACACTGCATATTGCATCTCGAATACAAATATGTACCATCACTGAATAAATTATCTTACAGGCACTTTTATCACTTCATTATTTTGAAAAAAAACCAATACATTGAATAAGATCAGTTAAATAGCCCGTCACCTTGAGGGTCACTATGCAGGCTTTTAGTATCTGATATTACAGGCCAAACTGGATTCACCTGCCTCTGCTCCTGAAGAGACGTTATGTGCTTCAAACATACTTCAGAACTTGCATTGAAGAGGACTGAAGGCACAAATGAGATTGTCAGGACCGCAGGTTCCAGGCTATCCCTGAAGCTAAAATGAGCTTAAAAATTCATAGAATATCGATCCTGACACCCGAGCAAAGTAAAATATCACATATAAAGACAATATTGATGTTTGCAGTACCTGAAGTACTGTAGGCGATTCCAAAAAGGTCTCGCTAGGTCTTACCTCATGTATCTGATGCACAGTTTTTTAATCATGTTAAGTTTATTTGTGGACAAAGGCAATTTTGACCAGGGCTGAATATTAAAGGCTTAGAATTAGAAAAGGCTTATAGAAGGTTTAGAATTGGAAATAAGGCTGGAAATACAGGGTGACTTGAAAGTCTGCATGGCAGCAAATAGGACATAGACTGATATAAGCACACTCAAGTTGTTTCCAGAAATGTAGGCATCGATATTTTTAAATTATCTGGTGGTTGAAAAACAGTCTAGGCTATTTGATTCTGTCTGTGCTACTGTAATTCCATGTCAGCGTTTAGTCCAATCAGGCCCAATACACTATTTTCTGTTAAAAACTAATCATGTAAATGGCATCACAGAGCTGCTTTTGTTGCCTTCAGAAGACACTGTAATCCCACATAACACCTGCATTTAGATAAATATTATTGAAAAATGACAGCATACACTGAATCATACAAACTGTAGTGAAAATCATTGAAATTTCTGTATTTTTAAGAGCAATTCTGTCACGTAGGAGCTGTCAAATTGCATGAGTGATGTACAATCAGAGGCAAAACTAATCCATAACACAGCCATGCACTTGTCCAAAGTGTAATTTCCATTTCAAGTTGTGATTGCTTGCAATTTTAGAGTGAAATAAACTGAAATGGTTTCTGTAATCATTTTTTTGATTGATTTTCTTACTGCCAGCGTGATACGGCACATTTTGAAATCTCTTTCTTTTATCTTACCACACAAGGTGCGCAGTCATAGACCTTTCTATCCAGTTTAATTTTGGCAAGAGCCCACAAATTTTGATGTTGGTTTCTCGCCATCCCCTGTGTGTACAAGCTTTAAAAAAAGGCATTATAGCAGGCATCAATCTAAATGATATTCAACAATTTTTGAACCATCCTCATTCCAAGAATATCACAAGACATACCAATAGACAGGTGTAAAAATGCCAGGTCAGATCAGGTCTGGGAGCCATGCATCGCCACAACCACCACACTAACGAACCACCTAGGGTTATGGATGGCAAGCACCCAGGCAGACAACCAGTCCATCCCTGCCTCTCGAAAGTAGCCATCTTCTGCTGCAGCCAGGTGAAAGAAAGCCAAGTGAAAAATGGGCATTCCTTTGGTCTTCTCCAACTGCTGGGTTACTCAACACTGAGGCACCTACCTGCTGTGTCACGCCCAAAGAAATGAGCCACATGGCCGAAATGTCATAGCGGATTCTCCCTTGCAATGCAAGTGGAACGCTTCATCTGAGCCCCAGTACCTTTCATGGTTTGCATCTTTGGTTCTGTTCTATTTTGGATATTTTCATTAGTCTGGCCTGTCTTTGTGTTTAATATTTGTTATTTAGTATATTCCTCCTGCAATTATTTCTCCATGTGCTTTTATTCTCATGTCTGTTCTGTTTGTGTGGTCATCTTCATTGTAAGTAAACTTACAATGAAGTAAACTAAGTTTTCTTCCAGGTTTTGGAACTTTCATGTTCGCGTGCATCTGGGCTTCCACCTGTAATTATTCTGTCATATTTTTAAGGGAAGCTTAAACACTCACAATTAGCCAGATTGTCTGGGTTTCATCCAGCTTTCGCACGTTCTTTCCCAGTGCCTTCCTCTGTGTTTATGGATTGTTTGTTTACTGACCTCGCTGCCCGTTTTTGACTACCGAGTTTATGCCTGCCGCTTTACGGATCTGTCTGCCTGGTATGTTGTCTCGTTGTGTATTGATCATTGCCTGTATTTTTGGATTAACCTTTCTGCTTTGCCCATTGATAGACTGTTGCTGTTCTGCACTGATTAACCATGTTTTAACCATTTGCCTGGAAATCGACGACGTCTGTGATTAGACACTGCTTGCTGCTAATACTGTGTGCTGGCAGAATAATCCAGTTAATTTTTACTCCCGCCTTTTGTGGTTCTTTGCTCTGGGGTTTTTTGTCAAGCCATTACAGTACCACAGACATTCAGTCGTTGCCTTAGGTCACTGGTTAGCGACTAAGTATCACAAGCATATAGTAAGGCAGGAAGTATCAGGACCACAAAGACTAGGACCTTTGTTCTCCTTTAAAGGTATCAGCATCACCAAAGACCTCTGTCCAAGGACCTCATGACTTCATAAACTTGCCCCATGCATCTTCTGATCTCAAAGGCCGAGGACCCAGATAAATGAACACCACTGCGGAGTTAAATGAATCGCTCTACATGTTCAACACTTTCACTGCATAAACATACACTTCTGATGGCCAAGTCAAGGAAATTGTTGAAAGCCTTAATCCTAATCAAACCCAGACACCACGTTTCCTCAGCCACTTCTCAACAAAGAAGAAAATGGTGAAGAAGTGATTTTCAAAGGAAACCAGGTGCCCTCCAAAAGTATTTGAAAATCCTGAGAAACAGTGCTTCCAAACTCACAAAGGGCACACAGCTAGAAAAAAATGTAAAGCAAGCCACTTTTACTGGTATTTCTACTCAAGATCTTTGCTGTGTAAACCAGGCTCGATTTAGAAATATTTCATCCCTCAGTTTGTGACTGAAAGGGTGTTTCTTGTTTTCACCACATTCAGAGCATGGCCCTGAAGAGACTAGGTCACCACAAAAATTCTAAGAAATGTTCAGTGAGCAGTGCTCTACCCACAGAGATAATCGACCTTTTCCTGGAAAGCTTTAAATCCTGTTGATGCACCTGAAGTCAATTCGCCTGGGTGATACAGCCCTCATTCTTTCTTACCTCTCTGACTCCCTACTTCCCCTTCGCCGTGGCTTCAAATGTCCTTCTGGTGGTTTGACGGAGACGCAGCTTGCCACTCATCAAATTTCAAGTTTTTGATGTCTTTCATGCAGTGAAATTAGGTCTCTATGTAAATCTAACTAAAATGATTTTCATGCTCAAAGAGTATTAGGGCGTTTTCACAGCAACAGCAGTTAGTGCGCACCAATCGGACGTTGGTGCGTTTTACCCCTGAGTTCGGTTTGTTTGTGTTGGTCAGAATGCAACAATCGCACTCAGGTCCGCACCAAATTAATCATTCCGAGTCCTCCAAAAAGAGGGGGTCTCGATCCGCACCAAATGCCGAACTCTGGTGCGGTCCCTCTGGTGAGAAAGCAGCCGAACTATCACGTACTTGCTTCCCGCATGCATCGCATATTTGAAATTTAATTTATGGCTCATAAACGGGAAAAAATGTTTGAAGTGCGTTTGCTCTCTGTAATCAGGCGTCTGCATGAAAAAATGTGACGCGCTCGCAGAGCCAGGCGGAGACGCACACAGAAAGTCACACAAGCTTGTGCCGTCACTTTAAACAAGAATAA
>OMMV01007321.1:0-12001 GCA_900302635.1 Chatrabus melanurus
AAAGAGTGAGTATGACTGTATGAAAGCTAATGTGCTTTTAAAATTGAGGGGACAGCTGCAGCATGAGCACTGCTGCTAGACAGTGCCCACACCACACCCCCCAAAAGCCCTCACTGTCTAAGATGCAAATAAAATTGGGGTGTGGTTAGCAGCGAAGTGACGAGTAAAAGACTTTCTGAAGACCAAATTTTTTGTGAAGTAAATTATTTTATTTGAAAATAATGCTAAGGGCAGACCCCCATTTCTTTTTTCAACCAAGTACTGCCACTTTTAGGACCACAGTAAGATTTTTCTGACTGTTGCCATTTTTAAGGTGGTCTTTGCGGAGTTGCCTTCTTCTAACATTACACGCTCATACTGTATTTATTGGCTACTTGAGTGTTGTTTGATGACTCTGCTGCATTTGTCCCCATGAGCTTAAAGTTTACATCATTACTTTTCCTCAGTTGCTGGCTAAGTTACTCGACTTTTGAGCTGCACTCTCTTCAGTACAATCACTGTGTCTCCCTTTCATGCAGCACTGTAAACTAGTTAGAAGGTTGGGCCGCTTTAGTCCTGGGGTGTACACTCATTTCACAGGTATTTGGCAGCCCCTACAGTTGCGGAAGTATATGACATGTAAAAGTCTAGAACCTGAATATAAGACAACTCAAAAAAACGTCTTTGGGTATCTTGAAAAGCACTATATAAATTGAATGGATTATTATTATTATAATACAGTCATTACGTTATTTTGAGTTTGTTTTATGGTACTTGGATTCGACCACAGATTATATTTTTAGCACATAATTAGTGTCCTCTCCAGAATACATATTAAATCTCCCACCCTATCTCTCAGATACCTGATTTGTACTTTGGGCATAGATGCTCAAACTCTCATTCATGGAGAGGGAGAGAAGTGCAGATGCTTATTTATTAAGTGAAAGTGTTCAGCATCAGTGAAGTCTGTGGGGTCGGGGCATAGAGGAATCTGCTGTGTCAAAGCAGCAGCAGAAACACATTACCATGAAACTGTACTTCTGGAGTGTCAAACCAACTGTCTCCACCCTCTGCAAGGCCTGGAGACAGCAAGACCACCAGGCTGTGGACGATCAAGCAGAACTAACTGTCTGCACTAACTGCCATTAGCTCTAATCCAATGAGTTGGAATGCTAGCATAGTCTCAAAGAAATGGCTGCACGAGTAGCGTCAAAGTCATTGATCAGTTTGCCCTGCGGATGAAGTATTTTCAGAGGAAGAGTGGAGAGATTGGTTGATGTAATGACGAATGACACAATAAGAACCGGAAAAGTCATTATCAGACTTTTTGCCCATATTTTCCAGTTCAGATCTCAGAAAAGGATCTAATGCTTGTGTGTGCTAAGACTTTGTGGGTGGATCAGAGGTGATACGACACAGAAACCATCGCTAAGATGTTTTATTTATCTTAATTGGATGTAATGATTCCCAAATGTTCAACATTTTAAAGGTTAAACAATTTAACCCTTGTTTTACTTTACAGGTGTATAGTCAGCCATGCGAAAATAGAGCTTCTTTTTTTTTAAATCGACTGCAAAAATCGGACCTTGTAAGCACCAACCCATTATGAGCTAAAATACTGGATTATGCTTGACAGTATATAGTATAGAATACTATATTTACATGTAAATGGTTGTGAATTGTGTTTAATCTACCAAAAGACTTCCCATTGATTCTAGAGTGGCACCACATTGGGAGACAAGCCATTATATGCCATCTAACTTTATATGTAGTCATTGCTGCCTTTTCAGTAAAAATGGAATTACAACAATATACTAGAAAGCACTCAGAGAGCGCAAACCTCCGCCAAGGCAGTTCAGTCCCCCCATAATGTGGAGATGTTCTTTTCCAGCAGACGGACTTCTGAGAACCCAATGATAATGCCAGCATAAACCATTTTGGTAGAGATTAATATCCAACTCAATCAATAAATC
Organism: Chatrabus melanurus; assembly: GCA_900302635.1. Lineage (NCBI taxonomy): Eukaryota > Metazoa > Chordata > Actinopteri > Batrachoidiformes > Batrachoididae > Chatrabus > Chatrabus melanurus. The sequence goes on from OMMV01007321.1 coordinate 1,953, forward strand.
TTTATTTTTTTTAATATCCCAGATTTACATGATAATCCGGATCACCACCAAAATCTAATCGATTGGTCCTTGGGCCATTTCCCACTTATCCTGAAAATTTCATCAAAATTGGTCCATAACTTTTTGAGTTATGTTGTGGACAAACAGACAGACAAACAGACAAACAAACAGACAAACGCCGGCAAAAACATAACCTCCTTGGCGGAGGTAATAATGGCCACCTATAGCATGCACCTACAGGCCTCAGGCCTCAGAACATGCACTGGTGTCAGCTGTTAATGCATTCACCAGACTACGGAACCGTCTTGGGTCCTGCATGGCAACCACCTAGGCAGACAACCTGTCCATCCTCACCTCGCAAAAGTAACCATCTGTGTGCCGCAGCCGAGTGAAACATGGGCACGTCCTTGGCCTACTCCAACCACTGGGGCCCTTAACGCTGAGGCACCTGCATGCTGGATCAGCGAAACATACCACATGGCCAAAATGTTGCTGACGTTCCCTCACAATGCAACTAATACTCCTCATTTGAGTCTCCCTAAGTAACCGACCATTTGACACAAAGTCATTCCAGCAGTACCCAGGGATGCTCAGAAGACACCTAGTACCAATGGCATCCAGTCATCGCCTTAGGTCACTGGTTAGCATCCAAGTCTCACAACTGTACAGTAAGACAGGAAGCACCAGAACCCTAAAGACTTGGACCTTCGTTCTCCTGCAAACATATCACATTATCAGATTCCTTAAAAAAAACAGACCTGCTGTAGTTGGAAAATAAAAACTTTATGCTGTTTTGTCATTTAAAGGAAATAAGGATTTACTTTTCTCACATTTATTAAAGTAGATGAGATTTGTATCATCTGGCATAAGTGAGACAGATATTTATGTCAAGGGTTCAATTTATGTGAGCCATCATATTAAAAACCATAATATTGCGTTTGCTTGGTTGTTCAGTGCTATTTTTGTCTCTAGGCTGTCCTTACATGCAAACAGTGTTACATTTTGCCTGCCCAACTTTCATACCGCACTAGTTTGGCTACAGTTGTGTTTCCTGTGCAATAACTGAATAATAGCTTTTCTTTGGACTTTAAAATACAGATATGGTGTTGTTTAAATGGTTTTATTGTTTGACTAGAGTCATATGTATGGTTGGAAGCAGCCTACAGTTGCCATGTGTAGACCTAGTACTGCACTCTGGATGTTTTTCAACTCTCTATAGTAATCCAAGCAGCTGGTAGCAGTATTTGACAATGCTGCCAAGGTTAAACACAGTCAATGCAGTTCCATTTAACAGGCTCTCTTTCTTTCTGACATTCACATCTCTCTTCAGTTTTGAATTGTTTTTGGCAAGAGAAAATTAAATTACCGACAAATATGAACAAATATGAAAATGATTTTTGTAAGTCAAGCAGACGTGGGTTGAGTGAGACCTTAGTCTGCACTGATTGACCTTTGCATTTAAGCAAGCTCCCCTGTCATGATCGATTTTAGTAAGGAAAAGTGGGAAAACGCTATTGTAATAGTTCTGGCTGTCTGTGGCAATATCTCCAAAATGCAAAGAGCAATTTTAATCAAACTTGGTGGATAAACTCAGTGGACTATCCTCTCCCAACACAGGTCATGACTAGGACATAGGTGAAAGGTCAAGGTCAAATCAGATGTCCTGGTGTACTGTCCATGGTGATGCCTTCAAAAAGGCAAAAACAAATTTTAATCCAACTCGGTGGATTAACTCAGTGGGCTTTCTTCTCGCAACACAGGTCATGTTAAGGTCATAGGTCTACGGTCCATGTCAAATCAGAAGTCATATATCATACGCTAATGACCACATCTCAGTAATGACATGAGATATTGAAATGTGGTTTTCTGCACCGACTTCTGCTCTCCTGGGGCTAACACGGGTGTGAGGCCTCTGATGTCAATGACATCACATGATGACGTCAATCGAAGTCGAAAAAAACAGTTTCTGTGCTGTGGTCTTTTTACTTGATATTCACCACACAGTGTGAGCATTGCCTTTCCTCTTAAGTCAGGTGGTCGTCAGATAATGTGCAAATGTATAGTCCCCGCTTGCAGCCCCCAAAGCATTCAAGATTCCTTATCTGTCACTTTTGTCTGTTTCTCTTTCACCCACTTTCTGCCTTCCTCTTCCTATTTCCCTTGTGCATGATGTTTCATTTATCTTCTCACTCTCTCGCCCTCCCTGTCGCTCACTTGCTTTTTCAGTTCATTTGTCACAGATATTTTTGAATCCACTGCCCTTTTCTTATCTTTCTCCATCACTGCCCCACCTCCTTCTTTTCTCTGCTCGGCTTCTCGCACCGATCTGCCCTCATCTGTCCTCATCTCTCTTCATGACCTCCTCTCTCTCTCTCTCTCTCTCTCTCTCTCTCATGGTAATGTGTTTGTAGATAGTACACAGTGACTGAGAGAGGCTATTAGAGAGTGCGCCGACTGCCAATGCCAGCATCACGCCCAGGACGTCCAAGAAGCACAAGTGCTGGTGTTAGCATTCATCAGCAGCACGTCTGTGCACGAATGTATATGCCAAATGTATAGATATACGCATGCATGGAGGAGTGTTTGCGTGTATGCCGGCATGTGGCTTTTGCGTTTTTATAATTTATTTCTTACAGGTGTGGGCATGTTTCGATGCAAGTGCGTGCATTTGTGTGTTTGTTAATAATGCAGGGCAGTTGATCACACTGAATGATTGATGACACTGAGGTCATGGACAGAACTCATGCAGGCATGCATGCAGAAAGGAATACAATCTTCAACACCTTGGCATCACGCTACAGTATATTAGTGTGCCGAAGCTCCATACAACCAGCATGCTAGGGGCGGGCGATATGACCTCAAATTAAAATCATGGTATTTTGCACTTTGGGACGGTGATGGTATTATATCACGCTATTACTGGTTTTGCACTATATGACCCCTTTAATAACTATTTTATTTGAGCAAGAGTTTAACCTGGACTATTTTCATTTTCAAATCTGCTCCTTCCAAGTTAAAATCTGGATGAAAAAAATTCATGAACCAAAGACTTTTACAGATTTACATTTAACCAAGAGCACTCAGAGAGCGCAGACCTCCGCCAAGGTTTTAACATTTGTCACCTGCCAAATCAATTAGTGAACATGAAGAATAACTTTGATTGGCATATAAGATTTATACGACTGTGAAAACAAATCACTAGACAGTAAAATCATGTTGCTATTATAAATGAGCTTTTCCTCCTTTAATTTCTAATTTATTAATATTTATTTATATTCTCCATTAGTGCTACATAAACCACAAATGCTGACATCAGCAGGGATTACACAACTATTAGAAATATACTACAAGTGCTGACATCAAGTCAAGTGCTGAGCTATTGGAGATAGCTCAAATTCGTTGACAGCTTACTGAATCAGCATTCTCCCAGCTACATTTTGGTAGTGGTTGGACATTTCTATCTCTATTAGATATCTTACAACAGCATCTTGCATACTGGCACCTGAAATTTTTACATTTTGATCCACTGGCTCTAGAAGACTTTCCAGATCTGGCTATAACTTTACCTGCTTATAGCTATTACCATCTTACATAAGCATGACAAGATTCATCCTGATCTGTTGAGATGTCACTGAGATGTACACATCTGAACATATTAAATGGGATTTCCAATGTTAAATTTAAATTGCTGCCAAATCCTTAATCAGATCCAGATGAAACTTGGTCTGATAGTTGAGGAGCTGATCCTGCATATTCATACCAAATTCCATTCAAATCCAATGAGTTGTGACAGAGATATGAGTTTTTTTTTATTTCAGCCATTATAAGAGATAGGGATTTTTTTGAATATTTGATCTTTTTTTTTGTGATGTCATCAGTGCGTAGATTCTTACCAAAATTTTATGGGACCATCCTTGGGTAATCACCTACCCATCATAAAAAATTCATGTTGATATCTCAAAAACTGTAGACAGGAAACTGTTCAAAAATGAACAAACCAACCAACTAACCCATGTCGATGAAAACATAACCTCCTTGGCGGAGGTAAAAATCCATGGCTGTGTTAAATTAGTGATCATTAAGGCATAATCAAGCACGCAGGCAGCACAAAAGTCCACTGGTTCAAACAACACAATCACAGCTTAACAATATTTCCATGCTTTATAGCGAGTTACATCTATTAAAAAAAAAAAAGTATTTAACAGGTGTTTTTGCGCACGTGTGGAGCTCAGCAGAACATCACAGCCTCAGCACTGCAGTACTGATCCGAGCTGCGGATACCCCAAAATGATTATTGATTTCCAAATTAATGGATATTTGCCATTATTTTTCATTATTTTGTTGGCATTATTTTTCATTGGGGTCATTAAAGAATATTTCTGGCCGGGTGGGAATTCTCACTGGCCATATTTCTCATGGTGTAGACACAATTGCGCAATTCATATCGTGGCGCATTATGACGCCGCCGTACCTCCCAACCCGACAGCACACCATCAAACAGAGCACCACTTAATTATTCACTGTATCTTCATGGATGCATCTTTTTATGAGTGTTTGATCCCACCCCTTATCAGCTACATTATGAATTTAATATGTAGCATAAAGGCAGATTTGCTTTGACTGACTTTAATATTATGAGTTCATGCCGGCACATTGTCGTTCATTTCTTTCCAACACTGCTAAAATATTGATAAATGAATCCCTCATTGCTCATTAGATGAGTTTGCCATAACCACGCAGCATTGAGACTCATTTCCATTTCGGCACAAGCTCGCGGAGCTCGTAGGCGCTCACTCTCTTGCTCAGTGACACTACAGCAGGGACGATGTGATAAGATTTTTCTGGTAATGATTAATCTGCATCCTCATTGGAAGCGTGACAGTGCGTGACTGCAGTTCTGAGGCAGAGGCGAGTAGCAGGCAGTGTTGTGAATACCACTGATGGATTGACGTCATTAAGCTAAATGTGATGTCTTTACCGTGAAATCCTTGCTTTTGTGGGGGACGATGCGAAGGCCAACATGTGGCAAATGTCACTTGTGATTTATAAATCGCTGGCTTTTAATAGCAGCAGATGCAGTGCGTGGGGGGCATGCAGGTGCTTGTCTGACAGAAAGAGAGAGAGAGATGTAGCCGAGGTGAAGCTTATGTCGTCATTTTTCTGTGCATATGGCCTTAGCAGCGTATTTATGAATGTGCATAAACATTATGCGTAGTCACGGCCGGTTTTATTCAGCTCCAGCGGCCATCGTTCTGCAGAACACCACACTACAGATGTGACACGCGCATGACAGGTCACATCAGCTCCTGCACAGATATCCACTCCTCCCCTTCCTGCAGTGAGAGCGGGCGGCTGGGATGTGAAGTGACGGGTGACTCTTACACTGAAGGAGCACTTCCTGTGAGGCTATTGCAGCTTACAGGATAAGAAATGCAGCACTGTGCTTCTGTGTTACTGTTTGTTGTTGGTTAATGGGCTGATTTAGGGTAAATGTTACAGTCAGGTTCATAAGTATTTGGACAGGGACTCGCTTTTTGTATTTTTGCCTGTTTACACCACTACAATGGAAATAAAACAATGAAGATGTGCTTATAGTGCAGACTTTTAGCTTTAATTTAAGGGGTTTAAGACAAACATCACATTAGCCGTTTAGGAATTATGGCCATTTGTATACATAGTCTCTCAGTTTTCTGAGCTCATAAGTAATCAGACAAATTAAATATAAGGATTATTGTTAATACAAATCATCACTTTTGCAGCCAGTTTTCTTTAGACAAGTCAGGGATGGATACATGAACATTTCCAAGTCACTGAATGTGTCTTGGACTTCATTTACATCAATCATCAAGAAATACACACAGTATGGTACTGTATCTGTCTGGAGTAGGCAGTTCTCAAAAACTGAGTTTACAATCATGCAAGAAGAAGTCTACTGAGGGAAGCCACCAAGACACCCATAACAACTCTGAAGGAGTTCAGGTTTCTGTGGCTGTGATTGGAGAAACTGTGTAGAGTGCAAGTTTTGTCTGTTGCATCACCAGTTATACAGCTTCACGGTGGAGTGGCAAACAGAGAAGGATTTTCTTAAGAAGAAGACATGAAATTTCAACTATATTTTGCAAGAAGGCAAATGGGGGCATAGATTTGAGCCTAGATTTGATCTGTTTTCTTGTATGAAAATCTTCTGTTCCTCTCCACCGTGAAGCTGTGACTGGTAGTGCAACAAAGTTGCATTATGCACTGTTTCTCCAATCACATCCACAGAAGACTATAACTCCTTCAGAGTTTTCTGGGTATCTTGATGGCTTCCCTCACTAGTCTCCTTCTTGCACAGTCACTCAGTTTTTGAGAACTGCCTACTCCAGACAGATTTACTATTCAGTACCATAGTGTTTGTATTTCTTAATGATTTATGTAAATGAAGTCCAAGGCATATTCAGTTACTTGGAAATGTTCATGTATCCGTCCATTGACTTGTTTAAAGAAAACTGGCTGTAAAAGTGATGATTTATAGTAACAATAAACCTTATATTTAGTTTGTCCAATTGTCCACATCTCGATTGTTTCATATTAGCTCCATTGTGATGGTGTACTTAGGCAAAATTACAAAAATCGTGTCATTGTCCAATTACTTATGGACCTGACTGTACGTTTTTGTGAATGTGTTTTGTTGACAAAAAGGCTTTGGCCTTACCATAGTGAGGAACCTAAAAGCTCCACTGTCCATATTCATAAACTTATCAAGTACCAGTAATACTCCCTCGCCTGAAGCTCTTCCACTGTTTATAAAGACAGGCTTGAGATATCATCTTTTCATGAGGTAATATTTTCCAGGGTGGTTTCCTAACCTTTCCTTGTGCTAAAAAAAACAACCTGTTCTTCTATTCAAGCTACTGGAAGCAATATCAAACTTTAGTAAACACTCAGAATCCTGCTGCTGGCAAAATAGGAGCATTCAGCTTTCTCCCTTTCTGTGCTATATTTGATCGTATGTGCCAAATTCTCTTCTCTTAAATCCATGTGCCTCCTCTCCAGGTGTTCAACACCTACTCCAACGAGGACTACGACCGCCGTAATGAGGAGGTGGATCCTGTGGCCTCGTCCGCAGAGTATGAGCTGGAGAAGAGAGTAGAGAAGCTGGAGCTTTTCCCCGTCGAGCTCGAGAAAGGTGAGGAGGAAAAAAAATCCAACATACACCAGTAGGGTGATCAAATTTATTCTGACTAAATATGGGTTGGGCCACCCTCAAGCCACCGCCCTGCTCCACAGCCGAGAAAGTCAAAAGCTGTAACTGCCCAGTTAGTGCATAAGAAGTAGTAATAGTGAATATAAACAATCAGCGAAGCATCAGGAAGGGGTTTTTTTCTTTGATTATTAATTGCAAAAATTCAACACTTTATTTTTCTCAGCTGACACAAACTAATTAAGATGCAAGCATGAGTAGGTTTTTCATTTGCACTTGTTTACCACATGAAAGTCAGCCCCCATACTGAGACCTTGGTGCTCCAGATGGTATATCAGATGAAGGCCAGTTAAGTTAAAAATTTTATATGTCGTATTGATGGCAGCATATCGTGTGTGGGAATGTTAAAAGTCCAAATGAGGTCTGTAGTTTACAGTGAAATTTTGCGGTGATGGTCCCTGGGTAGGGGGGTAGGAGTTTCACAATTTTAGGATGTGATCTAAAACATTCTAAAAAATGTTTGTTTGATGTTTTTTTCTTAATTTCATTTAACAGTGCAAGATATTGCCTGTTATCCTTTTTCAAATTCTTTTCTGGTAATATATAATTGTTGGGGATCAAAGATTCTACAGCCACCTCTTTTATAATATGGTTGGCCATTACTACCCTTACAGAGGTATACACTCAATGTTTTGAGTGCAGCTTTGAGTGATTTTGCAACTTTTTCTGCACTGTTTCCCCAATCACAGGTACAGAAACCTATAGTAAATTCTTACAGCATCTCCCACTTTCAACTTGGGGTCACTACAACATATCCAACATGGATTTGCAGGTTGATTTGGCACAAGTTTTTACACCGGACGCCCTTCCTCACACAACTCGACATTACACAGAGAATGGGTAGGGGTGGCCTTGAACCGGGAACCTTCTGCTTTGAAAGCGATCGCACTTAACCGCTCGGCGACCACGGCCCCTAGGTACAGAAGCCTATAAAGGCTTCAAAGTTGTTATGGGTGTCTTGGTGGCTTCCCTCACTAGACTCTTTCTTGCACGGTCACTCTGTTTTTGACAGCTGCCTGCTCCAGAGAGATTTACCACACAGTACCATACTGTTTGTATTTCTTAACGATTGATGTAAATGAAGTCCAAAACATATTCAGTCACTTGGAAATATTCATGTATCCATCCCCGGACTTGTCTAAAGAAACCTGGTTATAAAAGTGATGGAAGCAATAAGTATTTGTGAGGAAGATATCTGCAGATAATCTTGCTCGAAAGCCTGTGCTGAACAACTGACACCCATCCTCACAAAGATATTCCCTGGAGCTGTGTGACGGTCCTTCCTGCTTCACACATTCCACCATCATTCCCATCCCAAAGAGACCCACCGTCACAAGTCTCAATGACTACAGACCCAGAGCCCTGACACCTGTGGTCATGATCTTTGAGATGCTAGTGCTGGTCCACCTGACATCACAGGACCTCACTGCATATTGGGCAAACGGGTCCATTAAAGATGGAGTCAATATTGGGCTGTGTCACATTGTAAAACACCTGGCCTCTCTAGGGACTTACACAAGGATTCTGTTTGTGGACTTCAGCTTGGCCTTCAGCACAATCATAGCGGACATCCTCCACCAGAAACTGATCCAGCTCACTATACCAACCTCGACCTGTCAGTGGATGACCATCTTCCTGACTGACAGGCAGCAACAATTGAGACTGGGAAGGAACACATCCACCACTCTCTCACCATCACAGGTGCTGCTCAGGGATGCGTCCTCTTACCACAGCTATTCTCCCTCTACACTAATGATTGTACCTCCATGGACCCCTCTGTCAGGCTCCTGAAGTTCGTGAACCAAACACCTAAGTACGTATTTTATGAGTATCATCCGAGACAATGATCAGTCTGCATAAATGAGGGAGGTGAATCATCTGGTCCGCTGATGCAGCTTAAAGAACTGGAAGCTGAACACACTCAAGACTATGCACAGCTCCAGCACATGCACCCTGACCTAAGATAGGAAATGTGTAGTTTATGTATGTATGTATGTATATATATATAGAGAGAGAAAAACAAATTTTTCTTCACCATGATACACATATTGCAAATGAATCCCATACACTCTCACTGCATTCTTCCAGGTATGGAGCATGTGAGATCTATGGGAAATCCGGACCGTGCCGAGGACTTATGGAAGCATCATATGGATGAAATCTGAGGAATGTTCCTTCGATGACTGATCTGGCATTGATCACCGACTCGCCAGTTGTAGTCCAGTCTGAGACTCTGCTCTTCACCATTTGGATGTCTTTTGAGCCATCGGTCACTGCGACCACTGGACTCTATATGTGCATTACATGGTTACTTAGCTGCAACATTTCTGTCTTTGTATGTGTGACAACTCTTTGTTGTGCTTTGGTTTATTTGTTATTTTATTATTGTTAGTATGGCCAAAGCAGATAGTCAGCCCACTGAGTCTGGTCTGCTTGAGGTTTCTTCCAATAGTCAAAATGCCTGAAGGAGTTTTTCCTTAAGGCGCAGTCACACTATGACGTTTACCCCAGCGTGTGGTGAATGCAAGGCGAAGTCAACAAAATTGGCCAAACATCAGCAAAACTAACTTTACCAGAGTTTGGTAGCAAACCTCACACACAGGACGGTGTTCCACAACATGGTGCTAGCAGAGGCGGGCATTAGCCAGCGCTCCATTAGAACAAGCGGGACTTTTGCCAACGTGGCAACGTGCGGGAGAGCGGTTCGACACACCACTGTCCAGTGATTCTGAGCAGGCAGGGGAAGCAGCACCCACGTTAGCCAGCACAGACAATCGCACCAGTAACTTCGGCTAGCAGATGCTAA
>OMMV01007378.1:3415-14836 GCA_900302635.1 Chatrabus melanurus
TCCTCTATCGGACTGTGGATCCCCTCGATCATGATCCCAACAGCGTTCCACTTCACAGGCCCTTGAGCTTACCAGTTGATTGTTTGGACTAATGGTTATTATGACCACTGGACCTTATAAGCTCCTGGACACTTAGTTCCACCAACTCTGTCTGTGCATATTTGACAACTCTTTGTTGTGCTTTGGCTTATTCAAATTTTGTCATTGGATAGTATGGCCAAAGTAGATGTTCACCCCTCTGAGTCTGGTCTACTTGAGGTTTCTTCCTATAAGCACAAAAACATTTTAGGGAGTTTTTCCTCACCACTGTTGCCATTGTGCTTGCTCTGGGGTTGGGTAAGGTTAGACCTTACCCTTGTGAAGCACCATGGGGCGAATATATTGTAATTTGGCGCAATATAAATAAAGTGAATTGAATTTGCATTTTTTTCTTATTTGTGGTTGTAATTGATGTTGCTCATCTTCTGGTGCATCCCTTGGAAATGTTGCATCAACCGTAGATACCAAATAGAGCTGGAATGGTGCCAGAATACAACATATGCACATCCAGTCCATTCAGAGTCAGGCTTTACATTAAAGGGCCTTATTTTCCAAAGCAGCACACAGTGCAGCACAAGAGCCATTGCTAGTTTCCAACTAGTTGGTTATTTTCCAAGCAGTTATCATTTTCACACCGAGGGCTCATGTTCTTTAAGTTGCAAGTCTACTTGCGCTCATCTGTGTGCCCAATGAAATCTTGGGTTCATACTGTCTGTAATGAAATAGAAGTCAAAGTAAATGTAAAAACCACTGCAGGGTTTTTCATTCACATTTTCCATACCGTCACAACTTTTTCTGGTTTGGGGTCGTACTTGCAGATGTCACCAGTATCCTGGCACGTCTAGATTTGAATGGTTGTGGTGATATATTGATGAGTTCATAGCTCTGTTACCTACATAAATCCTGCAGCCGCAGTGGAACAAACACCAATCATGGTGATGAGCTCCCCACTGCCCACTCGTGCTGATGCATTCTGTTTTTGATAAAACCACAATCATATTAGATGCAAAGCCACTGAGACATGAGGAATACAATGTCAACATCAAGTTCACCACTTTCGTCACCTGAAATGCATCTGTATTTATGCTGACCTGATTTTGACAATTAATGGCCCAAATAATAATTTAGTTCCAGCTGCCATTTAGGGCTGTTTCATAAGCCCTCATCAAGAGAAGTGTCTGAAGCGCTCTTGCGCATTTGTGTATGGACAATAGGATTAATGCCAGTGTCATTTATTGAAGTGGTTTTTTTTTTAGTTAGTTTTTTTTTTTTTTTCTGTGACTAACATTGCTTTGATGGTGATGAGGAATATGTAAGTCTGGTTTTTAAATCATGGTGGGCGAGCTTCCACAATGGCTTGTTGGTGTGACGCTGCACTGTGTCTTGCATGTGTTTACTTCTCTTGGAGAAACACACTACAGTATAAGTGTGTGTGTGTGTGTGTGTGTGTGTGTGTCTGTCTGCTTAGAGCAGTTCAGCAAGAGGACAGGAAGTCACTGTGTCTAGCTGCAACGTGTCTCTCTCACACATATACACCAAAACAGCTGAATTTGCAACATGGAACAGTAGGTCATATAAGACTGTAAGCAACGTAAACAAGCATGTGTGTAACACTGAAATCTGAGTGTAGAAACATAGTGTTACAGTATGGCTTTCTATTTGTCTCAAGTTGTAACTTCTACACGTCATTGTTAAGCCGGCCGTACAATACACGATTCTGCGATACAACTCTGCGTTACAGCTTGATTGTAGAGAAACACGTGCTGTATTGCGTGGACTACAGATGGGACCGCAACCTGTTGTTCAGCTCCTGCCCTCCTGCTTCGCTGCAACAAGTGGACTACAGTAGCGGCAAATAATGTGTACGCTCTTATGCTCTTAACACTGCTGCGTTACATTGATATGTGGCAGTATTGCATCCTATCATTATGTAGTGTATGGCCCGGTTTAGGTTGCTATCATACATGATCGCATAGTGTTAAAAAAAAAAAAATTCAGCCTCCATACTTTTTTGTAATAAAATTGGCCTCACATCTGTCCTCGACATAAAAAATTTTTTGGCCTCCACTTAGTCATTTGAAATCGTCACTCTCTGACCTCCTGAAAAAAGGTTTAGATACAAATTTGGGAATTGTATAAATATAAATATTTAAGGAGGCCAAAAACTGTATAATTGCTTTGCAAAAATAAAAATATTTTCACTATAATTATTATTATTAACAGTATTGTTATTATGTGCAAAAAAAAAAAGTTAAATGTCTTCAAAAGTGGATCTTTATTCTGAGGGGGATGGGGGGGGGGGCATTCCCACCCTTCGCCCCTCTGGCTACGCTCCTGCACAGTCTCTGTTAGCAGGAAGAAAAATACACGGAAAAACTAATTTATTTACATGGAAAACACTGTGGTAAGAAGTTTACATCACATACACCATATAGCAGAAACACACCTCGTGTATATTTGAAGGAAAGGAGAATGATTAAAACTTTCACCGCGGTGCGCGTTGGCACTGAAACAGCCAGATTTAAACGGACTGTTGATGTTCTGCATTAATAAATACTGAACGCAACCGCAGTGCGTTTAGCACAGACAGAGCTGAATGAGAGCGCAGTGAGTTCTGCGCACTACGACAGGAGATGCACACGGATTTAATGAATCAGGCTTCATTTATCCTAAATCGATCAAATAAAAAAAAAAACACACCTCTGCAGCTCTAGGAATGTCACTGAAATATGCTGATTTTTGACCAGATTTTCGTTCAGCTGCAGTCTGATCATTGCGGTGCGAAATCAGCCACCGTGCGCAACAATTGGCTGCCAAGCGCAACAGTTGGCTGCATTGATGACACACAGGTCGCCATCGGCCTCTGTGCAAAGTACGAAAGGTACGAGACTTTTTAACGCTTGCATGATCGTGTTCTGCAGCAGATTGTTAGCTATTTAGTTGCTAATATTAGTGGACTAAGCTGCAGGCTAATGACCCCAAAACAACCTCACCACAAAGAAGAGTTTATTGTTACAGTTCTTTTAAATGATGAGATGGTATCGAGCTATCCATACTGATGGCACAATGTAATGCTGCCCATAACATCCATGTGACGTCCATCTTGCCTGATATAAACAAACCTAATGTTATGAATGGAATAGCCGCATGAAAACCACATTTGTTTGTGAATTTAATTTTGAATATAAAATTGTATAGCTCGATTGTAAACAAGGGATAGTGCTATATGGGTATCTGGAAAGATGATGTTTGCTCAAGATACAATATGTAGAAAAACTGCAGTTAGGCCTACTTTGAAATACAAACTACTGTAGGCACAAGTATACGTACAAGTTGAACAAACCTACAAAATGGCTTGATCTTCAGTGGCCACGTCTACGACTATCTTATTAAGAAACACTGTGAATGTCTACGATGTTCATATTGTGTAATTATATCATATTTCTCAAAATCATAATGCCCAATATATAATTATCAGGTCTTCATTCAGTGTGTGTATCTGTATCAATGGAAATGTTTACTTTACACCTTAAGAAATTAACCACCTTAAGAAATGAACCATCTTCCAACATTGCAAACAGAATAAAATACAGCACAGTAACCGGTTATGAAGTGTGGCTTCCACTGTGATTTACTTTAGTTGGTTCATAGGATCGCTGCCACCACTCTGTTTTATTTTGTCATGGTTCTTTTTCTTGTCCGGGAATACGCTGAAGCTCACAGAGAAGTCTGGCATCATATTGTGGTTTTACATCAGTCGGAACAACAAACATTTGGCATTTTCTCTGTTATGGTTTGATCTGTATACGAGCTCGCTAAAAAAAAATAAAAATAAATAAAGACTAGCGTAGAATGGCACAGGCTTTTTATTTTCAAGTCACCCATGGTAGCTGTGGTGTGTGTGTGTGCACACAGTGCACACTTTGATGCCTGTCATTCAGAATGAAAAAACACTTTGGTTTGTACATCTTTAAGTTTTTTAAAATATGGCGGTTGGGCCTTAATCGCCCTTTTTCCCTTCCCTTCTTCTGTGTGTCCTCATCTGCTCTGATCTCATGCTTCAGCTTCACGATGGCTGACATTTGCTTCCAGTTCTCCTGTTTAACCTTGATTTGCTTCTCACATAAATCATTAATAGTCCTTGCTTTTCCCCGACAGCTCAGTCGCTAGCTTGCCTTTCTTTCATTAAAATGCACAGCGTGCTGACCGCAGTCACTATTTGAAACAGCTGTCAACTTGATCACGTCTAAGGATTTCTAAGGTTGTACGTTAAGTCGCTCAATGGTCGTGAAATTTATTTGAGAAGAGAGCAGAGAAGAAATGGTTCACATACTTTTTCTTTTCTCCTCTCTCATTGAGGTGGTTTTGCACGTGGAGTTTGTGCGGTTCTCAGCAGCTTTGGGGAAGAGCACAGCACCACATCAGATGGAGCAGAGCGTTTCGATCTAAGGGCAGGACCGAACTAAGCCGAAACACAGAAAGATGCAGATGCACAGACTAGGGTAGAGCACACAAACACAGGGAAAGATGGTGGGATGGAGTGTGTGAGGACTCGTTATCGAGTATTATTCAAAATGAAGCACACTAAAAGAGGGGGAGTGGGAAAAAGACAAGTTTAGTCAAGTACCAGTATTTAGTAATCAGAAGCGGCATCATAAAAAACAAACATGAGCCAGAGCTGGAGACATGAGAAAGAGATTGGAGTCAAAATGTCAACAGTTCCAACAGGTATTATATTGCTCTATACCAAAAATGTAAAGGGTCAGCGCAGGACAGTTAGTCAGTTTCCGGTCATATGCTTCAGGTACTAAGTGCCTTGTTGTCTCCCAGGTCTTTCTGAGTGCCTGAGTGCAGTCCAGGTCCGGTAGTTGATGGGAAGAGTGTCCATTTCCTCTGAGTGAGTGAAATGTAATATACAAGTAAGGTCCTGAGCTGAAGGATACACGTTGGAAGGGCATCGGAGGAGAGTGTGAAAAGGAAAGATAAGAGTCGTCTACGCTTAAGCCATGACGCAGGAGGGCGTCTGGTGCCTATATGTTGATTGTCATATTCTTAGATTCCCAGTGATGTGACGTCTCAAGTGATGGCATTGATTGACAGCTCCAGGATGCTCTTGGACTCAGCTGGATGCTGACATTGCAGCAAACATGGCACTGACCAGCATGTCATGTGTCTCTGATCTGGTCTGGCAGATATTTGACGACACTGGGAGCTCAGACCACAGGTGCACAGTTTGGACAGCCAAAGTGGAAGAACATGTGTGAGTGTGTCTCTGTACATGTGCATGTCTTTCTGTGGAACTCAGTGGGGTTTAAATTGTCCTCAGAGGCTGTACGTAGGGTAGGTGTGGCAGAGAGTTCCAGATTGGAGCGGCTGAGAACATATTTGCTCCATTCCACCCAACGCTTTTAGTCTGATTTGTCAGCTCAGCAGCACTCACTTATCAAGTGATCAATAAAGGAAAGTTGGACCAGAGTTTTTCAGGGCGGGCTAATACTTACAGCACATTCGTCCACATCATCCGCTTACAAACTGCACCCAGCAGTTCCTGAGAGCCTGCTTTGCCTGTGTGATTTCCCCCCCCCCTTTAAAACATGAATCACCTACAAATCTACCAAAGGTGGATCAATCTCATCCAAATCAAACATGTTCCCTTGACAAGAATTTTGTAGCCGATGTTTTCCATTGAAGAATTAGTCATTGGGTTAACCAATTGGCCATGCATCAACTAATGTTAAAACTTTTAGATAAAAACCACATAAAAAAACACAAAATGATTGATACAAGTGGTTTACCAGTCAAATTGTTACAGTGGATCTGGAGGCAAAAGCTGGATTTGGGGCAACAAAATGTTGCTGATTATTAATATCAGAATTAGATCAGGGATTACTTTTGAATTAAATGCGAAAGTGAAGTTTTGCATTTTTCCATGACTGTTATTTTTTATTTAGTGTTATTTTGTTTTTTAATACTTTTATTTGTTTGTCGTTTTCACTCCAGTTTCATTGTGTATACAAGCAGGGTGTATGTGCAGCATGAGACCACTTAAGTAAAGCGCGTCTGAGTATTTCACCATTTAACCTTCAATCGACTGAGTGGGGTCATTTGTGACCCCAGACAAATATTTATATGTGCCGTTGTGATATTCATAATCAGAGAAATATGTCCTACCATGTATTTTTCAATCTACTTCTCCCATAGCTTTTCATATTTTTTTTTACAGGAATTGTTCCATTGGTGTGGCAAGGATAATGGAAAGTTACGTGGGATCATTTATGACCCCGGAAAGATATGTATGTTTTTTTTAACAATACAGGCTTTGATTTTAATTGTACAAAATCAATAATTAATTATATTATAACATTTTAGAATATATGTCATAGATAAAGGAAGCAGTATAGGTACGATAAACACAAACAGAGCCATTAAAAGAGTATAAAATATTATGGGGTTATGGGTCGTTTGAGGGTTAAATAGCACAAATCCACTGCACTCAATCTTTTTTTTTGCTGGTCTATGTCACAATCACTTTCTGCTTCCACAAGATACCAATGCAGTGGCACTGCACCTGACCACACCTCACTTTAAGACCAACACACCCATAGACACACAGATGAGCACGAGTGGACTTGCAATTTAAAGGACGCGGTGAAAACCACAACTATGCCAGGTGGATACTGCAAATGACACTTGCGTTGCACGGTGCACTGCTTTGTGCCGGTGGAAGTTAGGTCTGAATAGCCTTCGCCGGTGTACACTGATGAATGGTGGCCACGCCCAAAATTTTCAACATGTTGAAATTGCGGCGATTGCTGATGTATCTGTGGCTACTTTGGAGACCGGTAGAGAAAGTTAATCTCCGCTACGACCAAGGTAGCCTTTGTTAGCTTCGTTAGTCTTTGTTAGCATCCGGTATGGTGTGGAATGCCGTGCTGCGTTTGAGGTTTGCTACCAAACTCCGGGAACATGATTTTTGCAGACGTGTGGCAACTTTTCTCTCCCTTTCACCTCGTTCACCAGTCGCTGGGGTAAACGTCATAGTGTGACTGCACCTTAAGGAGATGACTGGATGTCTTTGATACTAGGTCTTGTCAGAGGATCCTTGGGTACTGCTGGAATAACTTTGTATCAAACAAGCGGTTACTTAGAGAGACTAAGATAAGGAGTCTCACTTGCACTGTGAGGGAGCGTCAGCAACGCACACGCTTCACCTGGTTGCAGCAGATAGATGCATACTTTTGAGAGGTGAGGATGGACTAGTTGTGTGCCTGGGTGGTTGCCATCCAGGACCCAAGGGGGTTCCATGGTGTCGTGGATGTAGAGAAGCGTGGCACCAGCACGTGCTCCCAGACTTGACTTGACTACTCAGTTTTCTCTTTCACTAATTTATCCTGTTTTACAATGAGCTTTTGAACACAAAAATTACATTAGCACCACATAGAAGTGAGGAGAATATATATATATGTACACTTTATTAGGTACACCTGTTCAATTGCTTGTTAACACAAATAGCTCATCAGCCAATCATATGGCAGCAACTCAATGTATTTAGGCATCTAGACGTGGTGAAGATGACTTGCTGAAGTTCAAACCGAGCATCAGAATGGGGAAGAAAGGGGGATTTAAGTGACTTTGAACGTGGCATGGTTGTTGGTGCCAGACGGGCTGGTCTGAGTATTTCAGAAACTGCTGATCTACTGGAATTTTCACGCACAACCATCTCTAGGGTTTACAGAGAATGGTCCGAAAAAGAGAAGATAAAATTAAAATGTACAGCAGAAATCCACTCTGTTCTTAAACTTAATATACAACATCTGTTTAGCCTTTTAAGACAGTGAGTGGTTAACCTGTGAAGGCCCAGCTTTAACTCATCACCGTAATGCAGCTTAATGCAGTCGACTTTTCTTCATCTGTTAATTATTGCAAGCATATGAACAATAGTGAAGTTCCATGAACAAAATCAGCCTGGGTGTAATCAGTTTGAGAAGCACTATTATGGAGATAATGTGACTTGAAAATATCAGAATGCAACAAGACAGCAGATGAGTGGAATGTTTTTTCAAAAGGTGTAGGTGCATAATTGGACCATGGGGTGAACAGAGGCATGTTGCTCTATGGATAAGCTCATCGTCTCCCTCTATGTTCTACAGTTTCCTTTATATGGCATCTTAATAGATCTTTGTCATTTGATTGGTGGATTGTATGTCACATGATATTGATTATTTGTCCCATTGTATAGATTATTTTCTTTTCAGAATCTACCATCCTATACATTTATACACAGCCGATTATTTCAATTTATTTATGAATTGGATCCAATTTAAATCTCTCAAAATCCAAAGTTTTTTTAAACTTGGATCCATATCCAGGAATTTTTTTGTTGCATCATTCCTAGGGTTATGTAATTTTCCCAATAATTTCCTAATAAAACATACATTGCAAGTGTGCTCTTAAGCGATCACAAACTACAAACGAGACTAATTTTTCGTGAACCCGTGAACCGGAAAGAGAAACAATTTTTGCATGATTGACTTTAACATTCTGGATGTGGATATTAAACAGATCTCTGGTATGTGAAATTTTCTCTATTATTTTTTTTGTAAAGATTCTGAGAAAACATAATAATCATAAAATTGGATGCATTGAGTCCAATATACAAATTTATTGGTCAAGCTATCAGTTGAAAAAAATTGGGTGACGCGGAGCATCCAATTTTAGAAGAGAAATAGTTCATTGTATGACTGACGTCGTTTACTGTGCATTTTTGTCCCATATGTTTCACTCCACTGAACGACTCCATTACCTTTTCGTAAATATGCATCCATGATACGATGAAGCTAATTCCAGTACGGCATAAGCCAATTAGAAGGTTATGCTATGTTCTCGGTGACAGCTTTAGCGGCCGTAGAAGCGCTATCAAATGAAGAATTGAACAAGTTCCGTGTGACAATACACCTTTGCAGTATGTGAAGCTTTTGGTCAGTGGGGAACCGTCACATTCACTCCAGTAAATATTAGCGTTGCTATGGTGACAGATGCTGATGTAAGGAATTCAAATTACAAAACTAGTAATTTATGCATATTTTGCAAATCATCAATCTGCTCATTTGACAGGGGCAGTATGTCAGTCTGATGCGCAGCTTCAAATCATGTAGCAACACTGCTGCCTCTGCTTGAATTAAATTTCTTTCAGGCATGGAGCCAGTCCCACTCTGTCTTCCACCCCCTGTTATTTATTTATTTTTTTTAATGTGGGTGGGTAGTGGTGGTGGTGGGGTGATAAGTTAATGCTGCTGACGTCTGGAGATGGTTAGAAGCAGTGTTACTGCACTGTAAACCTCAACCTGACTGAATCAAAACAGGGAACACGAGAATTCAAACCTCTGGGCCCGGCCTTTGTTAGAGGTCAGAAAAGCTGAGCTTGGAGGAGCGCATATCACACATGATCAGAATCATTTTCACATCTTTTCTCCCGATGAGCGCCTTCAGAGATGGTGGATGCCCTGCCTGAGTTTCTGAAACACCAACAATACAAAGAAAAGCTGTCAGGTGACCCCTTGTCTCCTACAGCAAAGGGTACAAAGGACTGACCTCAGACTTGCTGTCTCTTGTTTGTCGCCTCACTGTCTGTGGACCTATCCAGTGTTTGTTCAAAGTTTCTGTTTGTTCCCCACGGGATTTAGCCCTCTACCTTTGTACACCAGTCTGTTCTCTGCTCCTTCTCTGTTCAACCTCCCTCCATCCTGTCAGGCTTAGATCTCCTTCGACGCTGCAGTCTTTCATGTGGATGGGGGAGTGGCAGAGAGGATGAAGAAATTGGCCACCCTGGGATCTCACACACATGTGCATGTACACACACACACACAAGATGTCTGTAAAATGTTTGGCGAGACATGCTGCACAGAGGTTACATATGAAATTCTATCTCTGTGGTGAAAATGCACAAACAGACAAGGTTAGAGCCTTTTTGTTTGGTAACTGGAATCCTCAAAGCGTGCATTTTATCCAAACGTGTGGACTGGTGTTACTGATGTCATGAACACGAGTTAGTTTGCTCTCCAGCAGTTTCTCAAACACTGTCTTAACGTTTCTTCGATATAGAGCAAGGACATTCTCATTGATTGGTATAGTAGCTACTACCATGACAGGGGCAGATCCAGGGGCGGGGCCAGAGGGGCACTGGCTACAGCTGAAACCTGATTGGCCTCTGAAGTGCCCCTGTAAACTCAAAATGCCAATAAATTCTATTATAGATTGTAAATTTACTATGTGATTCCCACTCTGGAGCAGAAGGCGGTGGTAATCCACCATTAAGCTGGATGCCAACTGCTGTAAAACAAAAAGAAGAAGAAAATAATCAAATAATTTGCCTGTATACTGTACTATAATACGTCCTTGGACAAGCTACTTAATCTACATTGTCTCTGTCCACCCAGCTGTAAATGGTTACCGGTCTTGGCTTGGGAAGTAACCTGAGTCGGACTGTTGTCCCGTCCAGGGGGAGTCATAGACTCTCATCCGCTTCATGCAACAGACTCCGGAGATAAGGACCGCCACCAACGGTCCTCAGGGCATACGTGTATAGGACTTTCTAGATAGGACTACTGTATATAGTTATGTGCTTTCAGCACATATTCAAATGCTGGCATGTGTGTTTAAAGTATTTTATGTTTAAATATTTGAAGTTTTTAATGTTTTGTGTTTTCTATGCACTACAGTTTAAAAAAATATGAAAATTGTTCAGTTTTTATTTTCTAAGCTTTTTAAAAGCACAGTGTTTGAACAAGGAACAGTTTGCAAAATATTTAGAGCTCTTTTCCAAAATGCGATAAACGCCAAATAAATAAAAAACGAGCTTGTGATGCCATTCTGTGGTTTACTGATCCTATTCACTGCCCCATCAATGTTTTATGCCAAACTGTGACATATACATGTTTAAAATGTACTGCAAATTGCAGTTTCTTTCCAAACTGTGACAAGCGCCCCACCTGTTTTTTGGCTGAATGCGATATCTCCTCTCCACCAGTCAGCTCCACACGTAAGTCTCTTTTCCTTTCAAAAATAACTTGCTTTAATAACTGTCATAGAAATATCTAAAATGTGGGGGTTTGTGTGTAAACTAGCAGACATTTTGCGCTGAAATGCTCCTCTTTACGGAGCGCTAATAAAACTCACACGGACCTCTTAAAGGTGTAAAAATGTGTAAAAATGTTTGATTCATGATGTTTTCCATCCAGGTTTGAACGTTCAAAGAACAGATTGAATGAACTGATTGAAATGAAATGGTCTTGGATCCAGTAAGATAATTATTAAAGGGGTCATATTGTGCCAAATTAGTTTTTATCTACCTTTTACAGTTTTATGTGTTTGATGTTTAATGGT
>OMMV01007401.1:5265-24121 GCA_900302635.1 Chatrabus melanurus
GTCAAGTGCTGAGCTTTGATAAGGATTTTTATTATTTGAAAACAGACGTGATTCCAGGCTCACAGGGGGAACTGGCATCATTGAAAAAGTGGAGGAAAAAAAAAACCGATTGCAGTTTATGACTTCTCTCTCAGCTCAGTTTTTATTGGAAATATGAGGACTCGGAAAATTGTAATTTCATGAAAGGAAGAAGTTTCTCTCCGCACAGTTTGATAGAATGATGAGTTGGACAGCACCACGCAAATTTGAAATTATTCCATCAGCGGGGCTTCATTGATAAGCCGGTGTGGAGGCAGATGAATTCAGCCGGTGACTGACACAGAGGAAAACAAAGTGTTTCCTTTCAGCTGTTTCCCCGTCTCTTTATCTCGGTCTCTCCACTCAAACTCAGTGCCTCTGTCACAAGGACACACACTGTACATATGCGCATAAAGGAAAAGACAGCCACACATGCACGAGCACACGCACAGGCGAGTGCCCCTGCCAGGGCAAATACACAAGTACAGTACAATGGCATACCCACACTGGCACCCGCGGATGAGAACAGGAGAAGTGCGCTTTGAATTATTGAGCCAAGCTGATAAAAATAGTCACGGAAAAGAGGCTCCATTAAATATTCACAGCCATATCTTAAGCGATTCATGGCCGACAGTGGAGAGCCGTTTCATGCATTGTTGTGCACGCTGATTTCAGAGCTGCCGGGATTCAACAACAAACGCTCGGCAGCCAAAATGATTTATGGTACTTAGTGTTTGGCCAAAACGTAAAAGTGTTTCACAGATACTTTAAATGAATAAAATAACACTGACAAAAAAAAGAAATAAAATAAAGTTGGCTCTTTGAAATGCTGAATAAATTTTATAAGTGAATAAACACCAGAATGACTTCTTCTTTATCCCGTTGACTGTCATGGATATTGTGGTGTCAGTGTGGCGCTAATCGATATCTAACGTCACAACTGCAGAGCTAATCCTTCAGTGAGATCATGAACTGGGTAGCTGCTCTACGTTCCCCCATGAATACATCTGAATGCATTATTTGCTCCCAAAGGAGCGTAACAAGTTTGTTTTTGAGTCAGGGACAGGCTAACTAACCAAGCTGCCGACCTTCACAAACTATTTTGGTAAATTTTACTCGCCGCTGTCTTCTGTTATCGTCTCATTTCTTCTTCAGTGCTTTCAGTGATTTGATGTACTAAAATGCTATCCATCTGTTCTTGATGCCATGACATCATGAAAACTTACCTTCTTACAATGCCCCCCCCCACCAAGAAACATCCATTTACAGCTGGGTGGACTGAAACAATGCAGATGAAGTGTCTTGTACCAAGTGTGACTGGGAATCAAACCCAGGTCTACATATTGGTCACCCAAGTCCTAGCCCACTGAGCTACCTGCTGTAAAAGGGTACATGAACGGAATGCATTTTTACTATTCAGTATTGACTTACAACTGACGACACACTATATCAGTCTGTGTTTGGAACAGGCAGAATTATACATAATATGATTACACGCCACGGCTCGGTAGGATGACAGCTTTTTCAAATTTTGACATTGTTTAGGTCTGCTAAGTGAAAGGTTAGAGATTCTTTAGTAGCAGGATGGGTTGATCAGCTGTCAGTACCAGGATAAAGCCAATTCCCTTCTTGCTTTTCAACAGGCGACACTAAAAGGAAAGGAGTGTAATAGCAGGTAGCGACATGTGACAAACAGCATGCATGCAGGCAGGTATGGGCATCAACTTTCTCGCTTGTGTGGGGTTGATGGAAAATCAGGAAATGCTTGTGGTTTGCGCATAAATCCACATGTTGGTTGGGCACAAGTTGAACACCCTTTCTGCCCTTCCTGACGCAACTTCAGGTGTACTTGGAGACTTTGGCATGGGTGGGCTTGAACTGGGGACCCTCTGTTTGAGAAGCAAGCATGCTAACCGCTTGCGCCACCGTCCTTATTTTGTGTGTGTGCATGCATTACATCTTGGTCAGCGGATTACAGCACCCCTCCTGAGCTGACGTTTCCTCCACAGTACATGTTCAGAGTTAATATAATGTCTTTTCTACTTTAACACATGCTGAAGTCGTGATGCTCACAACACTGGAGGGGCCGACGGTCTGGCCTGATTTTGCAGCTACAGTTTAACACTGCTTAGGGTCCACTTATATCAGCGGCCCCCAAGCCAGGACTCTCTCTCACCACATAACAACACATGACAGAAAAGTGTGCAATGCACACCTCATGCATTATCAACATCTGATATTCTTCTTCCACTTGCACCCCCCCCCATCACCAAAAAAAACCCAACATTATTGTGAATCCAACCAGATTCCCCAAATCTGAAATTTACAGTGACGCCTCACATTCACCCACACACTGATGTCAGGGTGCTACCATGCAAGGGAGCAAGTTGGGGATTAAGGACCTTGCCCAAGGTCAGTTGGACGGGGATTTAAACCGAGGATTCTCTGCTCACAAGCCCACCACTTTATCCACTTGACCATCTGCTCCCCCAAGTCAAAGCAATCACATCAGTGCGCATTATCCCCGAGAGCCCACAGAAATTTCACGCTGGGAAAACGTGAAAATAAAAAAACAAGCAATGGTGTTGCTACAGATGTCTGAAGGCACATTATCTCAGCCATTGCTCAAAAACAGTGAGGTCAAGAGTCTAATAAGATCTCAAGGTTTTGATGTTCTTAATATTCTGACCAAGTTGGAAAATCCCATAAAGAAGAAGGAGGTAGAAGGTCAGAGCAGTTGAGGCAAATTGAAGGTTAAAAAGAAGATGAAGAAAACAAAGGAGCTATGAAAAGATGATGTAGAAGAGATGGGAGATGTATGTATAGGGGCAAAGGAAGGGGGGGGGACAAGGGAGAAAGGAGAGAAGTGCGGAGGTCGCAGGGAGAGTGCTGTAATAAAAGCGTGAGGTAGCGTTAGGAAGAGGTAGAAGCTATAAAGTGGGGGCGGAAAAAAACAAGAGCATCTGAAATGACCTGCTGAAGAAACAATGAAGTGAGAAGGTGCGAAAACAGGCGGAAAACTGCATATAAGAAAAAGGAAAGCGTGCAAAAAGCAAAAGAAGAAAGAGGGAAAGACACAGTGAGAGAAGGGCGACGAAGGACAGAGGTGGTTTGTGTGCAGCGGTGAGGGAGACGGAGAGAGGGGGAAGCCCGGCAGATCTTGTCTAGGGAGGAAATTGCATTGCTAAGGATTTATTGCTTCAAGTGTAATTGGGTTCAACCAGCACCGGGAGAGAAAATCCATTGAAGTCTGCTCTGTGGTGCTCTGGGTAGCGGGATGTTGAGCTGCTCTTAGTCCCACAACCCTGCTGCTACGGCGCAGCAATGGCTCAGGGTGAGGCAGCCGTGGTCCAATCATCTTGACTGAAACAAACCCGTTTAAATGGCATAATAACACGGCACCTGCTAATAAGGAAGGCCCGTAATTCTAAGTAGTTATCACCTCAACTCGCGTTTAATAGACTGTGAGCAGCTTTGACTGTGGTTTCAATCCAATCAGGGGAGTCTGGATTATAGGATATATAATTAGTGCCATAGCTAAAGATTATTCTTTCAAAATTCCTGAGCTATTTTCGCAGCGTTATATCTACAGTACACGGTGTTCCAGCAGTAACACTGTGCACCTGCAAACTATACACTCAAAATAGCTCCTGCCATGCCCTTTTGTTGTGAATGCTAAACATTAAGTGGTTGCAGGGCAGGAGCATTTTTTAAGATAGCATTGTGAGTCCAGGAAGTCATTAAAAGCCTGGATCTTAGTCTTGATCCAGGACAATCGCAAACCCAGACACTCCAATTCCTCACTCACTCAGCAATCAGGGTGTCCATTGATTCTGCAAAGAGCACAGCATCGTCCGCAAAGTCAAGGTCAGTAAACCTTTCCTTGCCAACAAAAACACTTAAGTCACTGGTTTCCACAACCCTACCCAACACCCAGTCCGTGCAAGCATTGAACATGGTCATACCTCTAGTAGTGTAATAATGTGCAAACCCACAAGTGGGGTTTTAAACATAAGTCAATCAGTCTTTGTGCAACATTTTTGTGAGAAAAGAGATTTATTGAAAAGAGAGACAAAAGAAAATTCAGACATGGTTCTGCCTCAAAAGTTAATCAACTCTTCCTTAACCTAAAGAGCATCTCTCCACAAAATGTCAACATAATATGTCCTCCACTTTTTGAGTTGGCAGAGCCTCCTGACTCACACGTGTATCACTCCATATGTCACCTGATCTGCCTCGTATGCTGAAAGTATATCGCATCCATCCGGAGGAAGACTCAACCAGATATTTAGCAGATATTCGCTGTGACATTATGACACCACGCTGTCATGGCAACCAGGTGTCTCTCATCAGTGCTTGGTGAGTGAGTATATTAATCTCTCCATGGACGTGAGACACATTTTGCCCAACAGCTGTACCTAACAAATCAATCCGTAATAGTGCCTCTTCAACACCGTGACGATGCACAACAATAATGTTGGGTTTTCTTATGTGGCTTCCACAGCAGCAGTGACATTATGTTTTATTGGAAAACAGATTGCATAGTGGAACACTTACTGCAAAAAAGTGCAGTTATCGATGGATACGTTCTATTTCCATGTGGGCACACAAGGAGATGCAGATCCATAATCTGAATGACAGCGGTCATTTCAGAAAGGGATCCCTGGTGCAGCCCAGGAGGGGTCTCGGCGGTGTGCACGCTCACCCCAGCCGCCTCTGCAGTGCGATTGCCCTCCCTCCCTGAGGTGCAGCAGCATTCACAAACCCACACTGCAGAACAGGGCACGCCCAGCTCTGCATACCAATGAGAAAGTGAGCGAGCGACTTAGACAGGACGACAGGAAGAGAAAGAGAGGGATGCTGAGAAACAAAGAGCAAGAGATGAAAGAGTGGAGGTCTCCCTCTCTCTCCGTTTCTCCGACCTCTGGACCGGTTACAGTCAGCTTCTTATGAGAGGCTGAGAGGTTCAAAGCTCTGTAGTTCACACAAAGGGGTTCTCCTTCCCAGGCTTTCCCTGCGGAGAGCACAAGGGGAAGGAGGAGAGCAGCGGGTGGAGGGAGGTAGCAGCCTAGAAGCAAAGGCTGTGCTGTGTCTCCATCACAGTATTGACATCTTCTAAAAATGGACAATGCACTGAATGAACTTTGGGTAATTGTATAAGGATGCCGGTGAAAGGGTTGAGGACTGGGTCTCAGGACACAACGTCTTTACAGCAGCAGCTGCTTTTCATGCTTGGAAAATGTAGAAGGGTCGGGACTGTTCCAACACTTTCACATTTATTTTAGTGTAAAAATAAGAGGAACATGTCCATCACTTTTAGATAAAAGTTTGATGATATTGATTTTGACAGAAACTTTAGCCTGGTCAGGTCAAAGCTTGCCAAAAGAATTTCTATTATATATTTTTGGTGATTGATGATTTGCAGTGCACGGTCGAAAGTGCAGCGTGCAAGTGCATTTGGGGTGCAACTCTATTTGGCTATTTACACGATAATCTGAGAGCAAAGTAAAGTACAGGGCGCAAAGCGGTTGTATTTAGTCAATTAATTATGAGTGTGTTTTGAGCATACATGAATTACACAAATCAGATTGCCATCTGTCATTGCATCTAAGAGTGGTGTGTGTTTGAAATGGGTGCATTGATATTTAGATGGAGGACTCAAGTGAGAGATGTTATGGCGAGGAAGCGGATCCTCACGCAAATCGCCAAAGTGTGCGAGCAGATCATTTACAGGAACGGCTACCAAAGTTCACTGAGGTGAACCTGGACCATCCCGTGGCAAGCTCCATCTTGGTGCTTCCTACATGCCAACCCGGAGAGGAAGCAATCCATGGTGATACAAACCAGAGGTATTAATGTTTTGTTTTTTTTAAAATTTCCATTAGTTTTCGTGTAGTTTTTACCTTTATTTCATTTAAAATTTTTGTTTTCAATTAGGTTTCATTGCAGTTTGATGCGTTTGATCCCTGTGTGTGCAAGCAGATTGCACTCATGTTGTGAACCTGCCTATGTAAGGCGTATCTGAATACTGCACCATGTAGACAGTAGAAAAACTCTGCGCTTGACTTTAGGCCAGGTTTTTGTTGGTCGGTGGCGCAGTCGCTTTCTGCTTCCTTACATTAGCAATGCACCAGAACTGCGCCAGACCACACCTCATGTTAAGACCAACACGCCCATCGGTGCACAAATGAGCGCAAGTACATTTGCTGTGCATGCAAATTCATGCACCTCCAGAAATAAATGTAAATGCAGGTTTCTAGGGGCAGGATGAGGAAAATTTTGATTGGGGGGGGGGGCATTACAGTTAAATAACACAGGAAAAATTACAGCTCTAGATTCTTGCTAATAATAACAATACAATATTATTGGAATTTGTAAGTGAAGTATAATGACATTCATTCTTATTTTTGTTGTGAAAAGGCACCAGAAGCTATCTACCGACACACAGAAATTCAAATTTTTCGCAAACACCTTTGGCGTTCGTTGTGGCCACAAGAAAAAGTGTGCAACTGTTCCTTTTTCCATTCCGACTTCTACTTCCTGCCTTAATGAAACCCTTGTGGTCCCCTTCTGGCATTTGTGGTTGAAAGCTCACATGTATGTATAGTGAGCAAATGCAAGAGAAAACACCTTAGATATGTATAATTCCAAGTCACTGGTTCAGATAACAGTATGTATTCTTAAAACCTGTGATCTAGATTTTCATCAAAT
Source organism: Chatrabus melanurus (assembly GCA_900302635.1). Taxonomy (NCBI): domain Eukaryota; kingdom Metazoa; phylum Chordata; class Actinopteri; order Batrachoidiformes; family Batrachoididae; genus Chatrabus; species Chatrabus melanurus. Next base: position 11,995 of record OMMV01007401.1, read on the forward strand.
TCAAATTTCACTTGAAATTTTTCTCAAGTAAGACCCAGATTCACTCATGTTATCAGTCTCATCAACATTCCTCGGAGGTGCGGGGCACAGATCGTCTTTCATGCTTAACCTTGAGAACAAGAACAAAGACATTTCCATGTGGAGGCATTTCCCAGTGAAAATTTACATATCACGTGGAACAGTATCTTGTACGGAGCATGAAAAGGAGAATGCTGCACTGTCTGTGATACATTTCAAAGAAGAGAAAATAGAGCTTCTACTGGGATTTTGTGTCAAGAGGTATTAGCTGAAGGTGCTCTGTGCCGTAGAGGGTGTTTGCTGTGGGGAAATCCCAAGCAAAAATGAAGAAACCCTCATTTCAAGATTCTTTCAAAATTTGCTTCAACTGAGTGCTGAAAGGAAGCCTTGATTACAGGAACCCAACTGGTCATGATCCGAGGTGTCAAAGGTGACTAGCAGACTCCCATACATGCTTCCACGCAGTTTTGATTGGATCCAAACACTGTCTTGGCAGCGCCAGTGTGCAGTCGCCACACGTTAAACCTGGGTGTCGTGTCAAGAAGGGACATGAGAGGTTTTCGGAAATCATAATCATAGGTCATGTAATCCTTGACATTTGCAGAAGCAGCTGGTTTTCTGGTGAGGACTGGTCTTCCACGGCTCATTAAAAGTACACTGATGTGATTCTGATTGTAAGATTTAAATGCCTTGCCGGTTTATCATCATTAGCGCGACAAAAATAAAACCTGCACTTATATTCCGTTGGATTACAATGGCTGTTGAGTCTCCTTTGTTGCCGCACCACAGGGTGCTCTTTGATATTGTTCCTGTTGGGAGGATGTGTGCCACAGAGGAGCAAATTTAGTCAGGGTGCGTTTTGTTGCCTGAGAAATAGTATGTTTTTTATTATTTTTACTTCAAATTTAAACCCGACTGTTATTGTTTTCATAAAGCGCCTCAGGCCGCGTTAATTAATGGGACAACTGTGTATGTTGTAAGTGGGTCTCTTGTGTTGAATGAATTCCTGTTGAAATAATAATTACCTCTGTTTTCCAGAGAGGCTGTTGTCAGAACCTCTGTATGGTACAGGGATGGAACATGCACATACCCACAATGCTCTGCATTATGTGGATACCGGGTTATGCAACTACAGACGGGGTTTGACAGGAGCAAAGCAGAAAAAGCGTTGCACCAATGAGGGGCCGTGTCTGGATGATGAAAAGGGTCTCCATCACAGGTCTCGTACCCAACACATCATACTGCGATGCTTCATCAGAGCCCCCTGGTGTCACCGCACAGCAGCGGTTGGCGACAGGTTGATTGCAGTCAACAGGTAGAGCTTGATCGTGTTCGAAGTCGATCATGAAACGTGATACACATGATCATACGCTATGAGCATGTTCACTTCCACAGTATTCATTGCCATGGACAGACGAACTGTGAGATACGCCAAGGTTTATAAATAAATAAATACGAGAATTGTTGTAGGTTTTGCAGTTTCTTGCATTAGCTAGACTTCTGGGCTGCAGCTCTCCTGGTTACTACGTGTTTACCAAATCCCTACTTGCCATTGGCCTAACTACAAGCTGGATAACTGAAGAACCACCCAGTGTGCACGAGCAGCGCGCAATGTGCCATAGCTGCACATAATCTGCCATATCGCCAAAGGCAGCACAGATCCAAGCTCTCTCCACATACACATAAAAGTATCTACATATTTTCAGCATTTCTTGACTGTTGAGCAACGTTATGCATAACTACATATTCCATATTATCTTATGCATTATTTATGTGCGTCCTTAAACATGATGCGTCCACTAATCACATCGCTAATGATATGCACACTTGCTGCAACACAAAATACTTCAGACTATGTCCACACTGCAAAGCTGTTTATTTACCTGCTGCTGTATGTAAATAAAACTTCATGTTTCGTGTTCATGAGTTATAAGTTCTGCCAATTCCATATACGTCTAAAAAGTGAGTAAGAAGTGGAACTAAACCAGCAGTTCATCATGAAGGTGTTATTAACGGAGCAGTACAAAGAAGATGTTACTGAACTGCAACAATAAGAATAAGAAAATGGCAGGAAAATTTGAGGAGAAACTCGGTTTGTCCACAGTGCTGTAGCTCCACAGTGAAACATATGTCATCAGAGCTGGAGAAAGTTTCAGCAAGATCAGACGATATTGTTGATGATTCAACTCCAATCTGCTCCATTTTTTACCTATCACCTTTATACAAGGTACATAAGTCGCTGGATGTCATAGATGGCCTATACACAGGTACTGTGAGTGTCTGAGCTCTTCCCAGTGAATTCTGGTGTTCGTCAGGAATGTGTGTGGCTCCTACTCTGTTCACTGTTTGCGTGGACTGGGTATTGGGTAGGGTTGAGGAAACCAGCAGCTTAGGTGGCTTTGTCGGCGAGGAAAGGGCTGACTGACCATGACTTCGCGGACGATGCAGCGATCCTTGCAGAATCAACAGATGGCCTGATTGCAGCACTTGAGAAGGTGAGTGAGGAGTCAGTGTCTGCGCTTGTGACTGTCCTGGATCAAGACTAAGATCAAGGCTTTCAATGACATCTGGACTCGGCCATCATAAGTGTATCTGTGTGCGGTGAAAGTGTCAAACTTGTAGAGAGATTCACTTATCTTGGCAGTGATATTCAGGTTTCTGCTCAGCCTTTGAGGTTGAGAGACGCCTGGGAACAGCTTATGGAGCCATGAGGTCCCTGGACAGAGATGTCTGGTGATGACGATACCTTTGCAGGAGAACAAAGGTCCAAGTCTTTAGGGTCCTGGTGCTTCCCGTCTTATTGTATGGTTGTGAGACTTTGATGCTAACTAGTGACCTAAGGCGAGAACTGGATGTCTTTGGTCCTAAGTCTCTTCAGACATCCCTTGGGTTCCGCTGGAATGACTTTGTGTCAAACAAGCGGGAGACTCAGATGAGGCGTATCACTTACATCATGAGGGAACGTCAGCTGCAACACATGGAAGGAATCTTCCAGCATCTGTATAGCAATTTTTAAGAAATTTAGTGTTCTAATCTTTGTAACCTAAAACATTTTAGGTTTATGTTGCAGCATTTATGCCTATTTATTACTTCAAATACATTCAGGTCGAGATCTGAAGCATTTGTGACAACATACATTTGAGTTTGACTGAACTATTCTCATGCTCTGGAACGAATTTGAACAAGTGTGACAGACTGTCCCTGAACTATCGAACCTCCAACAGAGACCCATTTCACTGAACACGAACATCCTGCAAATAATCACATTAATCTAAATGCTAATGCTGGGGACTGTGAATGACTGTGAACAATGGACAGTAAATGAAACATACACCTATAAAAATTCAGTTCCTGCCTGAACTGTGACAATACGCCATGGAGGGCAAAGACAGGATAATCTCATAATGTCCACATCCAAAGGTTTCCATCTTTCTGTGGGTTTTTTGCAGGGTTTGTTTTTTGTATTTACATGTGCGCATCTCTGTGAGGAACACAAAAGTGCATGCATGCTGTTCTCTTGCTGCCTCAGATGGATGGAGGTGTAATGGTTCACTGAACAATTCCTCCTCCGTCCTCCCCACTCTGTCATCCACCCATTCAATCATCAGTCCTCCTTTCATCAACCCCTCCCTCTGCAAAAGCAGCATTTATGTAAGAGAGGCCAAACACTAAAAGCCAAACGGAGCGAAGTGGATCTACATCATGGCCTCTATTAGCACTTTAAAGGACAACACTTCTGACTTAGAATTAATGGAGAAAGTTGCAAAGGCAGGAGACGTGATTTATGGGCAGTGAAAGCTCGTGTTGTGCTCAAGGCCCCATGTTTTCATCATCATCACGGAAGGCGTCAACAACAGTAAATGAAGGGAACAACCACAGTCAGCCGGCTGAAAGCAAAACTACCTTTCATGTGTGAAAATCACAAAGTAGTATTTTTTTGGGATACACCATAGGTATAAATAAGGTGGTAAACTTCAGGAGACTTGGACACTAACCCTAACCTAAGGCGATGATGAGATATCTTTGGTACTGGGTCTCTTTGGAGGATCCTTGGGTACTGGTGGAATGACTTTGTGTCAAATGAGCAGTTCGTTTGGGAGACACAGATGAGGAGTATCACTTGCATGGTGAGGGAGTGTCAGCTATGACATTTTGGACATACGGCGCGTTTCTCTGTGCGTTATCCAGCACGCAGGTGCCTGAGTGGTGAGGACGCCAGCAGCTGGAGAAGGCCAAGGGGACGCCCGCGTTTCACTTGGCTGCAGCAGATAGATGGTTATTTTCAAGAGGTAGGGATGGACCGGTTGTCTGCCTGGGTGGTTGCCATCCAGGACCCAAGGTGTGGCACCGGCACATGCTCCCATACCTGACCTGATCTGACCTTCTTGAAGTCAGCATGAATTATTTTTTCCACCACAGCAGCAGTTTTTGTAATTGTGCTCCATATTGCTTCACATGCAAAGAGAAATAATAAGATGGTGTGGGGGAAAATCATTTTATTTCATTGCGGCAAGTAGGAGTCGTTTTGCTTTTTGCACAACTGTGGGAGACGTCAAGTAGAATTTGCTATCATTTTTTTTTATACCCCCTGAACAATTAAGTCAAAATTTCATTATGCAAAGTAAATTAAGTGCAGTGTAGTGTCTTCACCTTTAATACCAGCAGGCACAATTCAGCACAAGTGAAAGCTCTTAATTAAATATGGCCTTTGCAGAAACACATTTACACTGTGTGACTGGTTTTCTTTACAGTGGCTGCTGAGCGTCATTTACTGATAATAAAGGAACATTCATCTTTTTTGAGACACACTGCTAAGCAGTCGGTCCGTTTATTAACTACCAATGGATTTGTTGCCGTGAAAGTGCAAAGTTGCAGCGGTTGATAATAATCACACTATCATTTGAGCAATGCTTGTTTGTTCCTCTACTCCTCCCAGGTCCATTTGGCCAATTTCCGCCAAACTTGTGGCATGTGGATGAAGGTTAACGCCACATTTGTCCTGAAAGAGTTTGTTTTGGCAAAGGTCAAGGCCATTGGGGTCAAAGGTCGAAAATTTAAGTCTTTCACTCTAATTAGCACCAAACTTGGCACACATTGAGGTGGTTCCAGAATTGACTGACAAGACTATTCCTTCAGTGCTTTCAGTATTTGGTTAAAGCCGTGGCTGTTTGGGATCGACAACGTGAAGCTTCTTAAATCGGTCTATTAAAATGGGCGGGGCTGGAAGCTTGGTGCTGCAGCTACTGTGTTGTCAACATGGAGCTAATCATATGCAAACATGTAATGTTAAGGGCAGGGTTAAACTATTTAATAAAATCAAACTGGGTAACAGCCTGATGACACTTGAGGAAAGAACCCATATGTGGAGCTGCTTTTTCTTCCTTTTTTCCCCAATGTCGAGATGAACTCTCTACGTCCTGTGTTCTCTTCTCTACAGCAGTCACACAGGAAACACACTCTGTCACACGCACAGTGTAATTCTCCAGGGCGACCTAGCAAATTTGCAGCTCTGTTTATTTCAGTGCAGCTGGCAGAAGGCCGAACCTCCCGGACCACCTGGGCCACACAAACCCCCAGCGGGGTGGTAGACGCTGGCAAAGTCAGAGACCACTGTGACTCTGCTTGACACGTACTTAGCATATGCACAGATACAGACATGCAAAACAGAACAATAAATCCACTTAGATATCACAAAATCAGGTTGTTTTTGCAGACAAGCACTGACATTCAGTATAAGCGGCATCCACTGTAAGTGTGGTTCTAGTACCTCAATATAAAACTGTTAATTTTTTCTTTCCGCCTCCTGTCAATTTTTTGCGGTTTGGTAAAACCAGATTGCACACTCAGAGTTAACGGCAGAATTTGAACAGGCTGTTGTGCTGCTGACGGACAGCCAGTCGACAGCAGCCTTCAGAGAGACGTGGTATCGATTCTGCCGTCAGGTTCTGTTACACGTGTCCTGTTTGTCTAATGTTTGTTTGTGTCACACAACATGGAGCTCAGGTAAACAAATATCACACATGAGCGTGTGTGAGGGAGGTCTAATATGTGTGTGTTTAATGAACGAAATGGAGAAACGCAACTTTTCAAATGACTAACAGCGTTTTTGATGTAATTCACACTTTAATTCCAGTTTGACAGTTTGAGCTGAGGAGTCACTGCGGCGGCGTCTCATTAGTATTACACATCTTGCACCGCCGATCCTTGGTGATTGGATTCAAGAGGTGAAGCAACGCCGCAATTTAATTAGCAAGCTTTGAAGGTTTTAGGCGAAAGCAACATCTCAGTGGTAAGAAAATATTATTTTGAAATACCGCAATCAATAACAACACTGAGCTTCTTTCATCTGGACTTTTAGAGGCCCGGGAGCCTCCAAGGGGCGACCGAACGAGTCAATGACAAAATAACTGAGGAAGTGAATGAGTCGATGTGGATCTGAGCTGCTGAGGAAGTTATGAACGAGTGAGGAACTGATGTTCTGCTGAAACTCGTCACCCGCTGAGTTCAAAGTCCAGCTGTCAGCACAGCGTTTAGGTGCATTTTTGAAAAGGAAAATCCTGTCACTTTCCTGCAGGTCACCAGTGTGGACGAGATATCAACACTCAGTCACACTGATAGCGTTATTTATCATTTTGTCTGCAGGCGAAAACCCCCCCCCAATAAAACTGTTTGTCTCTTTCCATCAAGTGAGACATAACCCTGTCTTTTCTTGTTGAAAGAAATCTACCGTGTCGATGCTTCCTCATTTGGTGGAGAGAATGGGAGGACAAATATAAGAAAATAATTGAAAGACAGAAAAACAGAAATACATAGGGAACAAGGAGGGGCACTCAGAGAGCACAACACCCGCACCTTACACGTTTGACACAGTCATACAAACTAACTCTCCCTTCTCCACCCACTGCCAGTTAACTAAATCAGGTGCGCTCAGCCAATCAAGAGCTAGGAAACACCAGGGCTGACTAATCAGCTGTGGCTGCTGCAGGTACACATGGAAAATATGAAGGGCAGGTGCTCTCCAGGCGCAGGGTTGATGACCCCAAATTAAACAGTTATGACTTTGTGCTTGACCTTTCAGGGTCACCCAAGGTCAAAGTTCATGTGACCAATAGAAAGGTGATGTATGGCTTCATATTAGTGTTTAATAATCACCATAGGTGTATCTGTAAGCAATTCCTTGGAATAATCTTGAACAATATCCCAAATTTTGACCTCGGCCCATGACCTTCAGTTTTAATTGATTTTTGTCCAAAACAAATCACTTTGTCCTTGGCTGACCATCAATCGTTCCACCAAGTGTGGTCCAAATCGGATTAAAACTCTTCAGGCCCTATCCTAACAATCATGGTCAAAAATGCACGGTGCAATTGCATTTTGAGCGTGTCCAAATTCACATTCCTTTTTACGCGGTGCAAAAATCTGAGCGCAAACTAGAGCTCTGGGCGCAAAGCAGAGGATTTTTTTCCTCTTCAGTAGGAAGGAGCGTGTTTTTGGCATAATATGAAATAAATCAAGCAGAGTGTCATCTTTCATCCCCTTTAAGAGCCAGAGCGCGCCAGGCACACTGCTATTTGGAAAGTGGACCCAAGTGAGAGATTTTCTGGCGAGTTAATGGATCGTTGTCAAGCTGTCAGAGTGCGCCAGCGGACCGTGGCCGTCAAAGCTCCCTGAGGTGAAGCAGTGAAGCAGGTAAGGTGAAGTTTTGTATTGTTCCATGAGTGTTGACTGTTATTTTGTTTCATGGCTTTTTTTCAATTCAGTTTTGTTGTGTATACCGGCAGAGTTTACATGCATTGTGAACCCACTTATGTAAGGCACGTCTGAGGATAGCCCTGTTTAAATACCACAAATACACTGTGTTCGTCTTTATACCACTGGGCTGTGCCACACTTCATTTTAAGCCCGACACACCCATGGGTGCACAGATGAGCACAATTCCACTTACTATTTAAACCACGTAGGCTGCATTGGGCGAATACTAGGAATGGCACTTGTGTTGCGCTGTGCTTGTGCGCTGCTTTTCCCCCCCGAGTGGAAGATAGGGCCTTTCGAATGGTTTTCTTCACACGCAGACAGACGGACACATTGAATTGTAAACAATACCCCTTCTAGTGCTCCCGCTGTGCCAAGTGTTAAAAAGTGCTGCAGAAATAGATATGAAGAGACAGACAGTAAAAGAGAAAAATGCAGTTTCTCACACCGTACTGCACGAGTAACTGCAAGTGGAACTGTGACGACTTTTCTAAATTCCAGGGACATTTTTATTCCCTACCATGGAGTTCATACTTTTTAGTTTTCCTGGCATTACAAGGCGGAGCTTTCAGTACAAAACTGCAGTAATTGGTCAATTACTAGAGTGTACGGAAACAGGACAATGTATTCGTATTTGCAGCGACACTGCTAGTTTTTGCCAACTAATTGCAGCCATTCCTAATAACAGAGAGACAACTAAAATGGAGAAGACACAGTGGAGCAACAGTGAGGTTTCACACCACAGAGCATTCATTGTTGTCAATTCTGCTCACTGTTGGAAATAATGCAGAAGCCCACACAGCCTCAAACTGAGCAGAAAAACAACTTTCTGCTGCTGCAGTTCAGCTGCTGTCATTAATATGTTTGTTGAATTAAATGATATAATTATTATTCTGGAGCACAAAAGAAAAACTTTGCTAAAATGATGATTAAATGTCGGCCTCACAGCAGAGTAGGTCTAAGCAAGAGACTGTACTGTGTGTCTGCATCATTCCTGCATCACCCCTCCAAATCTGCATAAAATTCTGTATCTCTCTTGCCTGGTGGAAACAGCAAACACGAACTAAAGCTGCCACTGGGACTAGTATCTGGAAACCATGTCGTGTTGTGGACTCAGAATATACTCCCTGCTGGGGTGGAACAGAGATTAAGAGTGTCAGAGAAAATGGAAGGAGAGACAATACACTAAAATGACTCAAAGAAATAAAAAGAGCAGCATTGCTTCTCTTGATGTTTTTATGTGTTGAGCAGAAGTGAGTAACATCGTGCTAAAATAGCTGCAGCATCACTGTGGAGTTATATAAGACCTTCACAGATCTTTCTGCACTTTCATTCAGGCCCAAGCCGCGGGAAAAGCACATTCATGTTTCTGCTGCCATTGGAGGGTGACTCACACCGCCACTCTGCAACAAAATGTAACTTACAATTATAATTGTAAAACATTTCAGGCAGAGTTCCATGATCACACTTGCCATCTCGTGTCTGCGAGAAGAAGGTAGTTTTAAAAAAAAAAATGGTTTGGCTGCTCCATTTTTGCGCGAGGTTGACACAGCGGATCACAACTCCATCGTCTTACATCGTCTACCCCTCCAGCTAATTTAATTGAAGTCCTTTCGTGACTTTCAAGATATCCTGCTGACAAACTTACAAACAGACAAACTGGGTTGAAAAGTGGTAGTTGGTAGTTGGCTCTGTAGACCCAAGCCAGTTCGGGCGCAAATATCAGTCAGTCTACTCGAGACCAGGTCAATTCTCCTTCTGTTACCGCAGGTCTCAGAACATGCCCGAGGGATTAGAGCGCACACACGGTCAGCGGTGGTCATGTGTGCGCCACAGGCGAGAGAGCATGAACAGCACAGAGTGCAGGGTCCTTGCGTGAACTAAAAAGAATAAGGAGGGGAGTTGTGGATTAGGATGAGGCTCAACAATTAATCCATTTTGTCAAACGAGGGAGCCAATTATCACGCATGAAGCAGACATTATTTTCCCTTTCTTTCCTTTTGCACGCACAGGCTGAGATATATGTGTGTAAAATTGGCACAGTCGGATTTTCACGAAGACCGACAGAGAATATGTGTGAAAGAATATTGATTTCTCTGTGTCTGTACGAACCTGTAGGTCCTTCATATCTGTAAATATATGTGACAGGATTCAACTGTGAGTGCGCTCCTGTGAGGAGAGATAAAGAAGCTGTGTAATCTGAATCAGGTTGCAGGTCTGTGGACAAATTAACATATTCATCTTGTGCGATTATTTGCATTTTCTCTACAATAGTTTCGAAGGTTGATGAGTTAAGAATCAGAGTCTGTTGCCGGTCGTTTCTTCCATTCGTTAACAAGCCGTGCATTATGCAGCACCGTGTTTGGGTGTGTGTGTGTGTGTGTTGTCTGTTCTGGTGCACAGCGTTTTAAATTAGGTGCATTTGGCTTCTGGGAATTTTGGACCGAGTCTCAAAAACCCTCAGTTGCTGTTGGAGTGGATCTCTATTTTTAGAAATTAATTTATGCCTGTCCAGGTTTGGACATGTTCTACAGGTCTATTTCAGCTCGGTTCCAAACTTTTGGACCTGGGAAGACCTCGAGTCGGAATGTCCTTCCTCTTTACTGAGACTAGAGTGACAAAAGCTTTTCTTTGTCGTATTTCACTTTGATGTTCAGCACCAAACAGGCTACAGAGTGGAAGAACATGCTGCTTATTTCTTTCTTTTTTCCACTGAATGCGTGCCCTTCTGTTCCCGTGCTGAAAATAAACCATCGCACACTGAGACGCACTCATGATTTTAATACAAATGGATGGATTCTAACACGTGAGCACATTCACACTGAATTAGAATCTGTAACTCCTAAAATATGGGATCAGATTACTTGAAAGCGTTCCACCGGGAAAGGTGTCAGTGTGTTTGTCTTTGATCTTTTTTCACCAAGTTCAGTCAGATCTGGATCGCAGGTTTTTGAAGATGCTTGTCAACGATAGATTGAAGCCAAAACAAAGAGAAAAAGAATGGTGCTCAGAGAGTGCATACCTCTGCCAAAGCTGAACAATTCCTTTGGGATTAACATTACTGTTCATTATGTTTTTGGGGTGACTGTAGCTCAGTTGGTGGAGTGGGCTGTCCATTAACCAAAGGCTGGTGGGTTTGATTTCCAGATTTACAGAGTGTCAAAGTGTTTCTGAGCAAGATAATATTGACGCGTTGTGATGCCAAGGCCTAGTTGGCTCCAATCAACAGTTTGGATTGTTGAAAAGAAAGAACAAAATCGTTTCTACTGTCAAAACACAGGAAGGTGCCCTTGACAAATGTTATATTGTAACATTCTGATTTTCATTACATATCCGTTAACATTCCAAAAACACAGGAGCCAAAAAAGGCATCCGGGCGATTGTAGTGTCTCACAGCCGGTGAATTTTTCAACTTTGCTTGATGTCATCATGTGATGTCATTGATGTCAGACGTCTAATACACTTAGCCCCAGGAGAGCAGAAGTCAATGCAGACAACCAGGTTTAAATATCTTTTCTAGTTCCTCAGATTTGGTCATTTAGGTATTTTAGACGATGGCCTCTGATTTGACCTTGGCCTTAGACCTATGACTTTGACATGACCTGTGTTGCAATAAGATGATTCGCTGAGTTTATCCACCAAGTTTGATTGCGATTGCTCTTTGAGTTTTAAAGATATCGTTACGGACAAACAGATACACAGACAGACGCGGTCATTACAATAGCGCCTTTCTGCTTCATGGAGATGCTAACAAGTCCAACATTTTATATCAAGATATTGACTTAAAAAGCTTGAACTGTTCTGCGCTACATTTATGGCATCAACATCAATGAAATACGAATATGGATTTGTGTTTTTTTTGTAAAAGTGGCTTTAGCTTTGCTAATCTGTAGCTTTCCAATCACAGTCTCTCTATTGTGCTGTAATTCCAGACTGCAGCATTTTGTCCCCTCCTGGACGGACTCTTAAGAGCCCCGTTCACATTTCTTTGACAAATTGGGCTCATGCGCGATTAGATTTGGCAATTCCACTCTGCACAAAAGCTGTCAGGATCAATCAGTGGTGCACGGCCCCTTCAATATGCTCAGCTGAGAGAATGGAACACGAAGAAGATTTACATGGATACTGTTAAATATCCTGAACTGTTGCTGAAAGTATTAACTGAAATCTGCACGACAATGAAGATGGGAAATGTGTCGAAAGCCTCATGTTGGCAGGACACGGCATGTAAGGAGCATAAAATAAGAAGAAGAAAAAGAAAAGCACAACGAAAACGACTAAAAAGAGCAGTTTGATCACACCAGCATCTTGGATAGAAAGAAAGAAAAAGAAAAAGAAAATGTAGACCAAATTCATT
>OMMV01007456.1:2534-15318 GCA_900302635.1 Chatrabus melanurus
GGGGGGCATTTAAGTGCACTTGAGTATGTAGTTGTTTTGTTTCACAAAGGTTTGTTCTGTTTACAGAACTCATAAAATTCATCACATTGGAAACTAATTTAATGACTTTCTAAATGGGAAATATTACATTGTGGACACACAATGTAAACAGTTTAACTTTAAACTGAGCTGCTTTGCAAAATAATGAGTAAAAAAAAATTTCTATGAAACAGTCATCACATCTCACTACATATTCTAGTACAGTTGTCTAAAGCATGGATCACTGTCCTTTCATCCACTTGTCTGCACTTTTGTGCCATACTTCCATTATTTCTGTCTTATTTTCATTATTATGCCTATAGATAGATGTATTTTGCCTGTAACGTTTACAGATCAAATTTCCTCATAGTTGCATTTGATTCCCATCGTTCCTGTGTCCGTGTCTCTGTTTCCTGATGTGCCTCTTTCATTCCATCCTTTGTTCCCTCTGTGTGACCTGCCATTTGTCTTTGCATTCTCCTCAGCCAAATATAAGTATAATGGATATGTCAGATCACGTAAGTGTTTCTCTGTGCTTCTCCATTCTGCTCCAGCTCTGTTTAGACCCTAGTAACACAATAAGCTGCTTTGCTTAATGATTATTAGTCATTTCTTTCATATACGCTGCTGTTGTCTTATGTATGACACAGAGGCAAAATGTTGAACTGGTGCTAAATTAATTTATAACTTATTCCATTGTGCATGTCACTGACTAGTTTCCACATATTTTGACACCGTTTTGCATATTTAAAACTGCTCGTTATGAGTTCTTGGTATTTATTTATTCTGAAAACAATATATATATATATTTGTGTTTGACAATACCTTGTAGTTCCATGAAATATTCTTTTTGTATTGTGCTGCATGTAGCAGCAGATGGCGCTACAACACCAGGGAACACTGGAAGTCAGAAAGAGACTGGCGTTCGATTCAAAGCCGATTGCAATTTAGGTAACTCTTTAGTAAATAATTGTAAAATGCATTACTTTTTATTGAACACAAATTTAAGTTTTGAAATGCTATTTGTCATTTCTAACATGTGGACATTTTATTTGTGTTTCTGTAGCACATTAACACTGAAGATAAATAGACTATTTGTGTTCCATCTTCGAAATAGCAGCTGCCTCTTTAGCAAACTTAAAAGGAATTGCAATCGTCACTTTTATTTTTTACACTTAACCATAAAATAACAGTGCATGGCCTAAAAAAGCGTCTACTTCATGCTGTTGCAGATAAAAGCCAACGCTTGCTCATGCAGCCAACGCTGCATTGGCAAAGCCAGCTTAGCTCACATACAAAAGTAAACACTTTTTGATGTTATTCCTCCGCCTCATCATCCAGTTTACATTGGGCCACAGCGGTTTGATACGGCTTGCATGCGGGACAGTACCGTCATGTGATTAGCATTTCAGAAAGGGACAGTTGCCGTCTGGGTTGTTCAGAATGCACAGTGGACCTGCCAGGGCGGGTGAGCGCATTCTAACGCTGCACGTGTTTGACAAGGGCCAGATGAATCCAGGAGCTATCGGTGGCGCCCCGTAAATCAACAAGGCAGCTGACGGCTGGGATAAACGTCTGTTTATCGCCTGGGGCCACCCAAGCATGCTCTCTCTACCAACCAATCAACCAACCAACATCTTCCTACCAAAGGGAAGAAACGGCTCCACCTCTCCCAGTCAACTTTGCAAGCAGATCATTTACTCCTCAAACTCTGTTGTCTTCCTGTGGTGGGCCATGACCCCTCTGTGTGCGTGCGTGCGTGTGTGCGTGTGTGTGTTTACATATTTGGCACAGCAGGTTGTCCCTAACAATACATGATTGTCAAAATTTAACTAAATTTAACCTGTTAATAGAATGACTGTGTGTGTGTATATATATATATAAATCCAAAAATAATCCCTCAAATACATTTTTGCATTGACAGCATAAATTATTTGGTCAACTTTTATATGCGTTTCAGTGATAGTAATGTGCTGCACATTATCCTGATGTGATTGGATTTGACTGGCTTTAGCCAAGCTTTGTTTTTGTTTTCTTAGTAGAAATTATAGCACAGTTGATAGAAAAAAATAAAATGCTTATAATTTATTCATGTTTTCCACCAATTCAAAGTAAATTTGAATCCATTAAAGTACATGCAAATAGAAAAGGGATTTCAAATAAAAATTAAATTTCAACATTAGTTTTAGAACAAATTACATCTCCTTTCACAACATCGAGTTCTGGCTTTAAGTGAATAGTATAAAATAGTTTATTGTAATTGTTTTACACTTAGTGAAGTGCCATTTATTCCAATTTAGCGCACCTGTTTTTTTTTTTTTACCTGTTTACACTATTGTTCAAAAGTTTGAAAACCCCATTTTCCCCTTGTTTCTACCATTGTCACATTCTAAAATAACAGGAATGTCTGAAGTGTTCCAACAAATTCTCATATTTAAGACTTTTGAAGCAACTACCTCATGGCTCATTATATTCTTATTGAAATTTGGGTTATGGAAAGAGTTTAATTATTATATTTCAATAAATGTTTAGTCACAGAATAGTCATTATACAAGCAATCACTAAGAAACACATTTGACTTTAGAATTAAAATACATTCAATCCTCTTTCAAAAATTTTGAACAGCAGCACATTCAGAAAAGAAATGATTTTGTTTTAAACAATTTACCCTAAAATACTTTTAAATGAAAATAAATAACAAAACAAAAAACCTAATCAGTTACTATAACTTGTGAGCAATAATACAGATTTTCTTTTGTTCTTCATTGTTTGACAGTAAAGGATGACGTTAGTCCTTCTTTTCAAAGTCTATCATTTAAAACCACCAGCTGCACCTCCACGTCCATCACTCCAAATGCAATCCTTCCCAGCATCCTCCACCCCTACCACGACCTCCTGGTCAACCTGGACACAACCAGCATTCCCCTTGTTAATAACCGTAAAGGAAGACTGCTCACCGTGGGGCCAGGGCACGGGGCCCACCCCTCACAACTGCGCCTCAGTATCTCAGGCCCTGGAGAAGCAGCAGCAGCCAGATCCCAGCCTGAGGCGCGGCGGAACCGGGCTCGCAGTCTGCTGTTGAAATACTGCTACCACCCCAGTAATGCCATGCTGCTCAGTCACAGTAGGCGCTGTAGGTTGCCTCCTTAGCGGGATGCATCAGTCAGTAACCCCGTCTGTCCCGTGCTATCATTGTGTGTTGTTTGCTGCATGACGGTTCACTTTGCTGGAGCTGCTGCTGTGGTTGCTGTTGCTCCTGCTGCTTTGCACCGTTTTGCTGCTAATATCTTGGTGGCTTCCAGCCTGAGGAGGGTATAAAACTGTAGACTTGAGGAAAAGTGTAGCTTATCGGGATCTGTTTTCAAGTAACGCCTCCAGAGTTTTGAACTTCAGTTTAATCGTGTACTGTAAAAGTTCTTTTTTTTTTTTTTAAAAACACAATAACTAAACATGTAATTTTACTGTCGTGGGTCAAAAGGAGAAGTGGTATAATTTAGTGTTAACAAGTTTATACTGTGAAGAGTTGGTTAAACAACTAGGAATGCATAATTTCTGATGTGGTATTTTCTAAGTGCATTAGAGAGAATTATTTGTAAAGAGGAAAGCGCTTGTGATATTAAGCTATTCCGAATGCCCAGTTGCATAAAGGAAATGTCAGAGAATGACATTTTATTAGAAGGCAGCGTCATATTTCTTATCTTTTATTAGTAGAATTAGGTGACAGCCTGGAATGGGTGCGCAGACAATAATGAAATTCCACATGCTTGGAATAGACAAAGCTTGCAGCGTGCACATTGATTTGCACTAATATCATGCTGTGATATTGATTTCTAACCAAATGACTAACGCGAGTTTGAAGTGACGGTGCACTTGGCATTTGCACTAAGAGCATGCAGCGTGGATAAGAGTAGGTGGGTACTTGTCTGTAAGCTGTTGGAACTCACAGACAGTAGTGAAGATCAGACTGGCGTTAACGTGACTCAGATCTTCAGACGACTGGGCCTGGCCTCACTCTGGCTGGTCTTTCTTGTCCTCTCTGTCTAGGAGTGTCGCAAAGTTTAAAAACAGATTCATTTTTTTTCCCTCTTGCACAACAAAGCATAGTTGACAGGAAACAAACAAAGCTTAGATCAAACTAATTAAAACAAGTTGCCATTGGAGCTGCCGCTCATCGTTCCTCAAAATCATTTTCTTTGTTTCAGGGAAAAAACCCCCGAGATATTTAATTTTATGCAAGGTTTTGTTAAAGAGCTAAACATTTCAAGCTAATTCTGACCTTCTGCTGCTGTGGGATGTATGCGTTCACTAGCTGATGTGCTGAGTGTTTTTCAGCATGGAGGTAGACCTGTAGAAGAGCCATAGAGTTAGGCGGGGATTGGAGAGTCTTCAAGTAGAAAATATATAAATAAATAAAGAAATAAAGACCCCACTCAATATCCATCTCCATACCATTTATTTATTTCATTGTTATTGCTTTTGCCCACGCCGCGCTGACTGACAGTCTGCACCATCACACAGCAATTAATGGCAGACGTAAGCATGTTGGCTCTGATGCAAGCTGCAAAAGGTCCAACCACCAACAGAATTTATTGGGAGTACTGAACAGATACTGTTCAGTAAGGTATTACTGAAGGCCCAAAATGCAGGAGGTTTTGTGACATTTTCAGGTCATAAATCGTTTTTCCTCCGTGGTTTTCTCCTGCCTTTCTCAGATTTACCTTTGGCCTTTTACTAATGCTTTCACTATATTTTCTTAATTTGACATTGTACTATTAATTTTCCCTTTTTTTCTGTTCTCTTTTTCTTTGCAATGAATGACTGATTGTTGGCTATTTTTCATGTCAGGTCCAGTACACTTTCCCAGCCAACTGCCTAGATTCTGACATTCTATGCCTGTGTTTGCAGTTGAAGATGAGCATCCATCAACGCTGTCGCCCAAAAAAAAGCAACGCAATGGAGGGATGCGAAACTCGCCCAACTGCTCACCCAAAATGATGAGGTAAGGCGCTGATTTTTATTTTCCTGCCACCCTTCAAATGGGGAGTGAGAAGAAGTCAGATACAGGGAAGAGGGGAGGGATGTGTGCGTGAGATACATCAGAAGCGGATGCTGCTGATGGTGAGATGGTGGGAGTTTGGATGGATGGGAGGGGGCAAATTAGGGGTGGCAGAAGAGGGAGGTAAGAAACTCTGTGAGCGACAGAGAGAGGGAGAAGTGCCCCGTTAGGCTCTGGCTGTTTAGGATGGCATGCTGTCAGCTGTTAATGACAGAGTTGAAATAATATTTCTGTCATGAAAAGAGGCTGTGAGGAGCCGTATGCAAACTCCTCTGGCTTTAAAGTCCCAGCTGTCACCTCCTCCGGTCTGGTCCACATGTATTCCTTAAACAATGCTGGCACTAATGACACCAGCAACCAATCAGAGCGACCTGCATGGTTACTTTGCCCTGAGGCTACTCCTCTATTGTAGGAACCCCTGTGAGTACAGTTTCTGGTACTTAAGGCCATATGCATGCTGTATCATCACAATCAAATATGAATTCAAATATTACCTTCCTTTTATCCTGTCCTGTGGAATTAAATTGCTGTTAATTGATTTTGAAAGATAAAAGGGGTATGATTTTGTGCTCATGTGGCAGAGAGGCAGGGTTAGCAACATGACAGTGTGGAAAATACAGCGAGGACCATCTCCGCATTTTGGGACAACAGCATCAAGGCACAGTGTTGAAGATCTGACAGGACAGCAACACTCGTAGCTTAGTGAGGTGTCTGCTAGTTAGAGGGAGTGTTATGGGCATTGTCGTTCTGACTGGACAAAAATTTAAAAGAAAATCTGATGTCCAACTCATACTTACCTCTACTAAGAAGGTTAGAGTGTGTTTCAAGCCTTTGTCTATTGGGTTGTAACAAAGTCGACTCCAAAAATATTAAAATAATTTTTGTAAAACTTGCTGTCAATGTTGGTTCTGGCTTGAGAATAATACATTGCACTTGGGGGAAGATCTGGAGAAATATAAGTTGTGCCGTAGGGTGTGATACTACAACTTATTTGTACAAAACATTCTCAAATTGTTGGGTCTGGCTTGTAGTGTGTAGAGTCTAACTGTATGCGGATGAAGGTTCAGTCTAGAAATTTAATCTGAACTGCTTCTTGATCTTCAAGACATTTCACCACTTATTCAAGTGACTTCCTCAGTTCTAAAAACAAAAATTCTAGATAGACTTTGTGTATGTGTGGCATTTGGGGAGATGATGTTGAGCAGGGTTAGTTTAGCCATGATATAGATCAGAGTCCACAAAGGCAGTTTGAAGAATTGGAAGTAGGGGGGTGGGAGGTGTAGTCTGAGTAACATGACAACCGGTGGAAGAAGGCAGCTTAATCACGCTCTGTAAGACGGCTGAAGATGTGTAGAGAGCAGGTCCCTCAGAAAACAGCTTGGAAAGAAACAGAGTTAATATTGAGAAAGCATTACCATTTTAACATCAGTTTAATATCTATGTAGCAACCTGGTCAGCATGTGAATCATATACTCAGCTAACAGTACCCAAAATTAGAGTTTGATGAGAGTGAATCCTTCCCTATTGGTGTTGTGACTAAAGGCGCAGTCACACCTAGACGTTTGGGCCAACATAGATGAACTTACTTGCAAACGTTGGTGTCCGCTAGCTGCCGCTGGGCTCCACCATCCTCTGCCGATGAACGTCGACCGCGTCCAAAAATTTTCAACATGTTTAAAATTCCTCTGCGTTTGCTGACGTACCTCTGGCTATTTAGGAGACCATTGGAGAAAGTTAAGCTCCGCTATGACCAAGTTAGCATCTGCTAGCCTCCGCTAGCCAAAGTTACTGGTGCAATTGTCTACGCTGGCTAAAGTTTGGGTGCTGCTTCATCCTGCCTGCTCAGAATCACTGGACAGTGGTGTGTCAAACCCCTCTCCCACACGTTGCCACGTTGGCAAAAGTCCCGCTTGTTCTAATGGAGCGCTGGCTAACGCCCCCCCTCTGCTGGCCTCCACTAGCACCATGTTGTGGAACGCCATGCTGGGTTTGAGGTTTCCTAACAAACTCCGGTAATGTGAGTTCTGCTGACACTTGGCCAATTTTCTCGACTTTGCCCTGCGTTCACCACATGCTGGTGTAAACGTCATAGTGTGACTGTGCCTTAATTGAAGTGAGGGGCAAGCTAATGATGGTCTACAACTAATTAGAGGTTAGAACAGATGTGTCTTCAGTGTAGATTTAAAGTGTTAAATTGAATCGGACTGTCTTATCTTAATAGGCAGACTATACCACAGAAAAGGAGCATGAAAGCCCTGTGGCCTGCTGACTTTTTTTTAACCTTTGCAACACAAAATAATCCTGTATTCTGAGAATACAAGATATGGGAAGGTACATAAGGCTTTACAAGATCTACCAGAGGAGAGGGGGCTTGACCAGTCATAATTTTATTAACAGTAGAACCTTAAAATCTGGCCTCATGTGAGCAAAAAGCCAAGGGCGTGAAGCTAAAATTGTGGTAATATGATCACATTTTCGTCTGTGGGTTAGACCTCTAGTAGCACCATTCTGAATCAGTTGAAGACTTGTAATAATAATGTGCGGGAAGCCAAAAAATAACAGTTTTTGGTGAAACAAATGCATCAATCAATGTCTCTTTATCAGGCATGGACAGAACAGGCAGAATCTTTACTATATTCTGCAAGTGGAAAAGCCTATTCTTGGTCATTTCTGTAATGTACAAGTCTAAGGACAACATGGGGTTGAAGATCAACCCCAGGATTTTTAGCTTTATCACTATGATTAATGACTGATTCATCCAATGATAATGTTAACTGATCACACTGGTGTCTGTGTCTTGCAAGACCAGTGACCATCATCTCAGTGTTCTTTGAATTTAGAAGTAGGAAATTACATGACATCAGGATTTTCACAGAAGCCAGAAATCCTTTAAATTCCAAAAATAAGAGCTTATTCACATTTGGTGTAACAGTGAAAAGTAATTCCATAGCTTTGAAGTATCTGTCCAAGAGACGCTATGTACGGTAAAAATAACAAAGGACCTAAAGCAGAACTCTGAGGAACCCCATATTTCACTGCTGAAAATTTCGAAGTATTATTATTATTATTATTATCATTATACAAGACACATTGTGCTCAATTGGATAACTATTATGATAACCAAGAAATAACTTGATTGGAAATGTCATAATAGCTTTCATGCTATCGAACAATATACAATGATCTAGTGTCAAAAGTTCACTCACATCTAGCAAATGCAGCACTGAAGTGGTATCTGAATCTAGGGTGAACAGAAGATCGTTTGCCACTTTACTGAACGCAATTTACGTACACTGGTGAGTCCAAAACAGTAACTGTAATTGTTCAAAAAGATGGAGTTTCAAAAGCAGTTTTTCAAAGATTTTTGAAAAGAAAGTTAAATTTGAGACCAGTTTCTAATTCGCCAACAATCCAGGAGCAAGGCTGGGCTTTTTTTTAAAGAAGAGGTTTAATCACAGCAGTTTTAAAACGAGCAGGAACAGTGAGCAACAGGTTACCAATTTCCAACAGTTGCTACAACTCTTTAACAGTATAGTTGATCGTGGGATGCAGAAATAAGTAGTGCTTATAATTAAGCACTAAGTGGCGCTTTTAACTAAATATGCAATCTTTCCAGACAAATTGAAAGACCTCCAATTTTGAGTTACACCATTTATGCTCCAAACTCCGACAGTTACGCTTAAGATTTTGTAAATCTTCAGTGAACAAGGATTATGCATTCTTGGACTTTGTGAAAGTAATATGCATGCACAATACCAGCTTTCAGAATGGACAGAGCTGTATTCAGGGTATTGGTGAGACTGTCCACTGTGTAAACCTCACAGAGAGTGAACCCTGAACCTCAGGTAATCTTGCACTAAACTCAGGCATAGTTGAAGATTTAATGTGAGGAGTAGATAATATTTTGGAAACAACACTCTTTGAGCAGGAGAACGATGCCTCAAATTTTATGAATGGGTGGTTGTAAACAGTCAATGTAAGAGACAGCCTTCACCCTCCAGCATCAGTAAGCCAAGGCGGCCCCAAAATAAGGCACAGTTATCTGCAAAACTAAAGCCCTGTTCTTTACAGAGGCTTGCCAGCCACCTATTTAAAGATGTTAACCTGCAATACATCTCATCATTTACCCAAGTGAGAAGGGGACCAGAGATGATTAATCAAGGCTGACACATCTTCTTCCTAGCGAGGTCAGAAATCCTACCTATGTCCTTCTTTGTGATCTCAGACTGCCACATCCTCACATCAACATGGATGACAATGTTACAGTATCTGGTGTTATGTTGCTGCATCCCCTATCTGTCCTCGTGTACTGCCAGCACCAAAAGATTAGATGCTCGAAACACTAAACTAACCTTGCAGGTAATATAGTCCCCTATCACAAGCGTGCATTGTTTCATCCTGTCCACAGGAGTAGAAGAGGCATGCAAGCCTGCAGGACTACCAACAGGGCTCACAAAAGCAGAAAACTGGAGTGCAGTCAGTAGAGGGGACTGAAAACTGGGTGTAGGAAACACAATGGGTTGCTTGGCTTTACATGTGACTTCCACTGCGTAACAGGAATAATCTGCAGCAGCTGCTGATGAGCCTAAGCTAATGCTAATAGGCATGTTAGGTGGGCTGAGGTTACAGCTATCTGGATTACCCATAACATCTAACGCAGCAGCTATGAAAACAGTCTCCTCTAGCTTCTGGACATGACTCTGTAACAGGGCCAACCTGTCTGACAACAAGGGTGCAACTAGCTCAAACCATTGCGCCAGATTACATTTTAGCCAATACTGCTATCATGTGCTGAGATTACCCATGCCAGATTTGAATTTTAATTAAGTGTGCATGTGCCGTGCATGCACAATACTGGCTTCCATGCTGGTTTTGTGTCATTAAACAGTCAACACTGACGGAGTTTATTGTTGATGTATTTGGTGAATGAAACTTGAGAAAACAATGTAGTCAACACTGATGGAGGTGAGTGCTGATATATTTGAAGAATGGATTTTGATATTCAAATAACTTGTTTATCTTGAACAAGTCAAGTCTGGGAGCATGAACTGGTGCCGCACTTCGCCGCACTTCGCCGTATCCACAACACCACGGAAACGCCTTGGGTCCTGGATGAAAACCACCCAGGCAGACAGCCGGTCCATCCCCACATCTTTAAAATAACCATCTATCTGCCACGGCCAGGTGAAATGTGGTCATCCCCTTGGCCTTCTCCAGTCACTGGGCTCAAAACTAAGGCACCTATGTGCTGGATCATGCACAGAGAAACGCGCCACATGGCCAAAATGTCGAAGCTGACGATACTTTACAATGCAAGTGATACTCCTCATCTTAGTCTCCCTAAGTAATCCCTCGTTTGATACAAAGTCTTTCCAACGGTACCCAAGGATCCTCTGAAGAGAAAAGCCTGTTGGAAAAATATTGTTGGTGTGATGTGTTATTAAGTCTTAAACTCAACATGGTCTTGTGTGGTTTGATTTTACACTTTTGCAATACTCACAAAAAGTAAACATGATCTTGATTTTAATACTAGAGCAACTGAAGCAAATGGTGAAATCTCATAAATTCAGACTAAAGTAAATTCAGGTGGCTTCCCTGTTGACTGCCATTGTCTGTACTGGGATTACTCCTCAGAACTAGCTGCCCAACTCGGTAAACTCAGCAAGTTCCAGACATTGCTGGTCCCATTCTCAGTTTACTTCCAAAATTTGGTGTGTGTGTGCAGATAATGAAAATATAAATCTAGCACATGAGTAATTTTCATCCGTGACTAGTCACATTCTCAGTTTAGTTCTGAAATTTGGTGCCGGTGAACATAGTACAGTTACAAACCTGGCATGCGGGTAATCTCAGTACGCGACACCAGGAACTGATGCGAGCTAACGAAGCTTCTAACAGCTACAACAATCTTACGCTAACAACTCCTGCTACACCAGAAATATCCTGAATAACAGAAAACAACTAACACTTACAGATAAAATACTTAAACAAAGGGAAATTGAATTAGGAGAGAAAACAGCAAACGGATACAACCTTGGAAACACTGAAGCATCTCACAGAGCATCAAAGGACTGTGATGTCACCTCAAAGGATTTTAAATATCTAAAAATGTTACTTTAAATTCTATCACAGAACTCCTTTTTTGTTTCTCTTGAAATACTGTATATGGTTATTGTTGCTCATTATTGTAGTGTATTTTCTTATATTTTATTTCTTTGTGTGTTGGGCCTACTATCTTCCCTTAGGCAACGTTGCTCCTACTGGACTAGCCTGCCTATGTGATTTTGTCCAGTATACTCGTCGGCCTCCCCCTCAGTTCGCCACAAAACGAGCATTTAATAAGCCTTCACACTTGCCAAACCATTAGCCCAACACAGAGTCATACCCTTCAGTCTAGTTTGCAGTAGAGCGTAATTTTCGATGCCCTTGCTCTAAGGGAGAAAACTGTTAGAAAAACAACTAGACGTTGGCACATTTCCAGCTAAGTGCATGTTTAAAAGGTTGCATCGTTTGCCTAACTTAAAGCACAAAACCTTTTCTTCTCTTCCTTTTCTGCTTAGGAGATGGTCCCCGTTTGCCATGTAACATATGCATCTTTGCTTTGATCTTGCAGTGATAATAATTCTTGCGAGTTATTTACTCAGTCTTGAAAATGCTTCAAAGCAGTGTCAAAGTTTTCTCTGCTTTAGGGGTGCTTCTGTATTCTGCTGGCTCTTGGGTACTGGGATGACAGGTCCTCTGTTATAGGTGTAGGGGGGGTTTTTTCTCCCAAGTCTTAGCCCTCAGCAAAACATCAAATTACCCATCACAGTCCACAGCCCCCCTTTCACAGCTGCCCCAGTCAACATATAACACCATATATATTAAACAGTTGTGCTTTACAAGGCGGATTTTATGCACAATGAAAAGTGATTGTTTGAGGTAGCCTTAGGGATACTTTATTCTACAAGCGAGGAGGGGGAAGGCACTGTAGAGTGCCAGCAAGAGAGCGAGCATACGTATCTACTATGGTTTTTACAGGACTTGCAGCCTGAAGGCCTTTGTAAATAAATAATGATCAACAGATTGGCTGTGGGCTTTTGAAAAGCATGCCTTTGTCAGTTTGCATGATAGGGAAAATTTTCAAAGCAAGAGGCTGCCTTCGTAGTCTGGCAGAAAGGGATTGGGGGAGCACGCCCATCCCCAGTTTGTGACTGCAGAGTGAGACACTGGAATAACTCAAAACTGTTTGAAATATATGCTGAGGGAGGGAGGAAGAGTGAGACACTGGAGCGAGACGTACTGCAAGGGAAATATTTGTCCTATATAAAAGCGCGTGTGATAAAGTGTAGCTTACTCAGGGAAGATATTTGGTTTGCAAACCAATGCAGTGTGAATGTAGTCAATTTGGAGATTTAATGAGTTTATTTCTTTGGAGGGAAGTGACATATTTTATACAGTTTCACAACACTAAGTACAGATTTAACAGTACTATGCAAAAGTTTTAAGCATGCTACAATTTTAATAAAAAAAAGCAATATTTTATTTATTCATTTTTAAATTCTTCATCAGTGGATCAACTGAAAATCACATTTGAAATATTCCAACATACCACACGTGAAAATTATTTTCTACTATATTAAAGGTATATGGAAAGTCAAACACATTTACTGATAAATAATTGTTTTAAAAAACCTGATTAAATACAGCTGCCTTTTCTTACAAATTGCA
>OMMV01007519.1:3656-16296 GCA_900302635.1 Chatrabus melanurus
GGGGGGGGGGGGGGGGTTGATCTCGTAACCTCCACTCCTGTTGGTGAGCAAAGGTAAAAGTAACTACAGTGGTAAAATGCTCAAAAGTTTTAATCCATCACTTATTTCCACATTAATACGTTTTGAGATTTATTTAATATTGTGTGATTTCCAGATGCAGGACATTATTATTATTCTGGACATTTTTTATGTTGTCATGGCGCGTTTGACTACTGATGGTCCATATTAAAGAAAATGTTAACATATGTGGTCACACTAACCGTTAGGGAAGCGGTCAGTGTCAACCTAGTTAGCATGGTTTCATTTTATTTAATACGAACAGTATTGAAGTTGTCTGGTTGTCAAACACCAATGTAACAGTGTCCGGCATAAATAGCCATACACTCCACATGTGGGAATCTGGGAATTCCCAAAACTTTCATCTCTGCATGATGCACGCTGTCACATTTCTCTATGACAATACAGCCCCAATACCCACAACAATTTAAAAAAAATAAAATGTACCATGTATTTATTATTTATGTGTTTCAATTAATTAAAAAAAAAACTTTTTAAAATTACTGAGGTTTGGGCAATTTTAAAATAAATATTCTTTTGGTCAATGTAATGGCTACTCTGTGCAAGCAGAGTTTAGTTTCTAGCAGGTCAGGTTGTGTATGGGAGCTCAATTCCGCCAGTAAAAGAAATAATTTGAAATTTTGAGATAAAAAGTTGAAATTATGAGAAAAAAGTCAAAATGATGAGATTAAAAAGTCAAGATACTTTCATACAACAGTCAAAGTAGCAGCTCTTTGGTATGAGTCCTATTCAGTTTGAGAGAAATGGATTGTGAGTATATTGAGGACTAACGAGAACGTGGCTTTACAACTGATGAAATACTTCATTTGCTTGCTGATTCACGTGGGATTGTACAAAGCAAAGGCACCTTTGAAAGGATTTTAAGCAAGAAGCAGCTCTGGGGACGAAAGAATAAAACCGATGTGGCTGAGGTGGCAACCTTCATTGAACATCAATTGGAAACATCTGGTCAGTGTCATGGTTACAGTTGTGAACTTTTCTCTCATAATTTCAACTTTTTATCTCATAATTTTGACTTTTAATCTCATAATTGCCTTTTTTCTCATAATTTTGACTTTTTAATCTCATAATTTTACTTTTTATCTCATAATTTTGACTTTTTATCTCATAATTGTGACTTTTTATCTCATAATTGACTTTTTCCTCATATTTTGACTTTTTATCTCATAATTTCAACTTTTTATCTCTTATTTTTGACTTTTTATCTCATAATTATGACTTTTTATCTCATAATTTCAACTTTTTAGTTTTTTTTGTTGTTTTTTTACTGGTGGAAATGGACTTCCATAGTTTGGGAATGCGAACATGCCGGAATCACCACTGTCCTGGATGGCAAGCACCCAGGCAGACAACCGACCCCTCCTCACATCTTCAAAGTAACCATCTATCTGTTGCAGCCAGGTGAAACATGGGGGTGTCCTCTTCCTCTGCCTTCTCCAGCCGCTGGGGTCCTCAACACTGAGACACCTGCGTGCTGGATCATGGCCAAAACGTCTTAGCTGAAGTTCCTTCATAACGCAAGTGATACTCCTCATCTTAGTCTCCCTAAGTAACCGTTCATTTGGCACAAAGTCATTCCAGCGGTACCTAAGGATCCTCCGAAGAGACCTAGTACCAAAGACATCCAGTTGTGTCCCTGGTTAGCGTCCAAGTCTCACAGCCATACAGTAAGACAGGAAGCACCAGGACCCTAAAGACTTGGACCGTCGTCCTCCTGCAAAGATATCGGCATCACCAAACACCTCTGTCCATCGACCTCATGACTCCATAAGCTCTTCCCAGGCGTCTTCCAATCTCAAAGGCCGAGGACCCAGAGACATGAATCTCAGTGCTGAGACTTCTAGCATTAGCAGCTTTATGGAAACAAAGAGTATTCCTGGTGCACATTCTGCACGTGTGTTTTGAAAAGCTTTCCCACAGGTGCCTTTATTATTAATCTAATCAGAAGGAGTGAAGAAAACAAGTTTTAAAATCTGATGAAAACTCTGGAAGTTTTGACACCTTGTCCTCCAGCTGCTCTAAAACTAACTGCTCTGCGCTTTCCGTGCCTGTATCTTAATTCATTTCAACGCACTCTGCCTTTGGGAAGTCACAGGAACGTTTTCTTGCCGCCGTTATCCGGGCATCAGGACTTTGACCTTAAACATTTTTTTGTGTACCTGCAACATTTGTAATCTTGGAACTTAAGTTTACATTAATCTACTTTAAATGCATTGTGGATACAAGTCAGGGAATAAGAGTATCACGGTGAGCAGGTCCAGACAATACGTCTTTCAGTGGGGTGTTAACAGAGACAGGAAGTGGAGGTGCCTGGTCCAAGAATGTCTGCTCTCTGGCTCCACCCTCAGGAAATGCCTGTGCAGCCTGTTTCGAGTCTGCACGGGTGAAAAAAAAAAGACATCTCCCCTTAGTGGAGATGGATTCTGGCTTTGGGGATGGATTTTTGGATGCTGGTTCTGGTCCTTCTGTCCTGTAACTGGTTTGCAGATGTCTGATGGTTTTCATGAGTGTTCTGGTGACCTGGTTGGGTCAGGAGGTGAAATCCGGCAAAGACTAAACAATGAAAAGGCATTCCTGAATCGTTTTCTGGGGGGGAGGCACGATGGGTGGGGGTATGAAGCAACTCTTTCCATTCTGTAATGATCTTGAGATGTGTGGTATTTTGTTGGCCGTGGTGTGATGTGCCCACGGTTTGAGAGCGCTCATCCAGCCGTTTCTTCTCCTCTGTCATGTCATTAGACTGAATATTTTCCACTGTGGCACAAAGCCGCTGATCTAATTATACAACTTTATAAGTGCTTCCAGATAGCTTTGTTTAGACTATTGTGATGTCCATCCAAACATCTTTTCTTAGAAGGTTTTTCAACAGCCAAGTGACGGGCCTCACACTCTGATAACTTCATGGCCAGTGAGAGAAATCTGAGGCTCAAAGGGAAGAGCGCAGGACAGCTGAAGACGTCTTCAATTCGCATTATTGTGTAAAAACACAACAGTCCAACGGCATGAACAGAGTTCCCTTCTAGGGAACGGTCACATCGGTGTTTTGGGAGCAAAATGATTGCGATTCATTTTAGTGTACGCATCACAATCCTTGCATTTGCATGGACCGGCTTTAAGGAAGCAAAATATTTCAGTCATTTTTTATGGATATTTCCTACTAAATTCAACACTGAACTTTGATACGTAAATTTCGTTGACGCCGAATCACAAACTATCTTGATAGCTACACAGTTGGCTCGATTGTAGTAAAGAAAATAAGAAAAAATAGTAACAGCAATAAAACAGGCAAAATTGACAGTAAAATGGAACCCAACCCGATTTGACTTACAAACATATCTTGAATTCGGGTGTAGTACTCCTAATCTAGTAGCTGTAGTCGTCGTGGCTATCCCTGGGGATTCGAGGATGATCTTTGGTGGTCTAGTGGACCCTGAGATGGCTGAAGAGTCCCAGTCTTGTTGCACACTGCTTCTGACATACTCGATTTGGAGACGCCTGTGCGTGAATTCGTTTAACGTGGGGATGTCGTTGCACGCCGACAAACACACGGCCCTTGACAGCTCTTCGACCACGTTCAATGGCAGGGAGTCCCTGACAATTTGGGCTCGAAGATCTCCTGCAGCCTTTCTTCCGCTTTCACAGCCGTTGGGTGTCCAGATGGATTCCACCTGATCCACCGTTGAGGACTTAATTTACCAGAGCCCCTGTTGCCGTCGTGTTTTCAGGGTACCTATTGAGCCTTCACAGCAACCGTAGTGGCCCGGGATCCGAGCCGAGGGCCACAAATCAAGTCCCTTACTTGATCCGTTGCCCAGGTGCCACGACGGGGACCCGGGGTTGGACTTCTGGCACCCAATCTAGTCGCACTCCTAATCAATTTTCTCGCTCTTTCAGTTTTTAATTTCCCTTGTGATTTGTGTTTTTTTTTCTTCCAATTTCATGTATTTTTTTTTTAACTATTTTCTCTTTTCTGATTTTAGATTTCCCATGATAAATTATCAAGAAATAGTTGAAATTCTGAACAAAGCATTTATTTAAAAAATAAGACCTAGTGCCAGTGCATTTGGGGTTTATCCTACCCTTACCTAACTCAAACCCATAGTGCCATAAAATCTTATATATATATTCATGCATAAATTCCTTTGGTATTTGACAATATTTACTTTTTCCCTGCATAATCCTGTTACTTTTTGTCTGTTAGGTCTTGTTACTGTTACTTTCCATATGTCCACCAGCTAGCTCCTAATTGGTTCATTAAAGTCCTACTCTACTGGCGTATAAACTGGTCCAAAACCAGATCGGTCTATATTATTAATCGGTTGTAAGACAAGAATGGACAATACAAATACTAACCCTTAAAGTCATTTTTAACTCAATATTTACCATGCTAAGCCAACTAGATTGACTAGTTAGCCTGCAGCAGGTTCGGTGTTCCTTTGTCTTTATTCACATGTACATTAGGTGAGATGTGGGGTAGGAGTGAATCCTGGACAGCGATATCAGTCCACTAGAGGGGTGATACACATTAAAGGGAAATATGTATTCACTCTCACGTGACACCAACCTTCAAATTAGTCATTAACTTGACCTACATCTTTTAGGACTGTTTGAGGAAGCCAGAGTTCTTGTAACTACTCATCCACGAAGCCACAGGTGAGATTTTATGCTCCATTTGATGGTAACTGGGAACTCTAAAATTCCGATTTCCGACTAGGACGGATCAAAGAAAACCGCACCAGAAGTCGGATTTCCTACTCGGTAACTCGGGGAAAGGTTTCTCAACCTTGACTTCTGCATTTTATGTCATTCCCCAAATTATGCTTGATTAATTATTTTCCAAAATTGTTTAAAGAATGCTTGCCGTTGACCGTAATGTTATGCTATGCTATGCCTTATCCAGCAAAAATAATCAAGTCTTTCTTTTGGTATTCCTGACCTAATTAAACATTAGATGAAATGCCTTTTGCACCTTTTTCTTTCCTCGGTTACCTCGACGACATGTCTGTTAATGAAGGTTGTTTGCACGACAGCAACAAAGCAAAGCAACAATGTTGGAAAATGACCATTTCAAATTCCCATTTAGGCGGAATATTAAATGCAACATTACGATGGATTTGAACCCACAACCTTCTATGAGGTAACAGTGCCAGCCAGTCACTGTACGTTACAAATGAGACAATTTTTATAAAACCTTGTAAATATGTTGAGTCAAACCTGGAATAGCAACTGTTAAATATGGGGACGCATCAGCAAAAATGGGCGGAGCCAGAATATTTTAAAACTAACACTGTAAACCATGGCAGACCTACGCACTCTAATTAGTGCCCTTCTACGTTGCAGCTGTGACCTTTCAGAAAGTGCAACTGGGGATTTGAAGTGCGAAAATTAAAGCGTGTTCACTAAAGCCGAGCAACAAAACGGCCAAAGGCGGCGGGAAGATTCACAATGACCTATGGAGAGACAAAGACAGATGATGGAAAAAAAAAAGAGGAGAAAATGAAAGAGAGATGGCTTTGCAGAGTGGCTTTCGTTTCAGTTCATACCCACAGAGTGCTCCGTGTGCCAGCAACTCCCAGTGGAGATGCCACACACTCGGCGCTGCCGGCACCACAAGCCCACACAAACCTCGGGAAAAAAACGAAAAAAAAACACATAAACATGAGCAGAAGAGCGCCGAAGAAATATGAGCTGAAGGCCAGGGTGGAGTCCGCCCTGCTTCGTCAGCAAATCCGTTATTTTTGCACCTCAGCAGCAGTGCAGGCATCAAAAGGTACCTTCAAGATAAACTCTTTCATTTCCCGGTGTGGAGAAAAAAAGAAAGCTCTGTGTTATTCTTGTAGAGCGTTGCGTGGTCAAGCGAGCACTGTGGAGTCAGGCTGGAAAACCTTCGCCTGTACTCAGGGTGCAGCAAAAAAAAAAAGCCTGTCCTCAGAGAAAAGGTCACACAAGGTCTGCAATTTTATCGTCGCCGTGATCCATTTTGCACTGTTGGTGTGAATAAAGTTCAAGATCAGCCCAGAAGCGAATACACGCTCCGCTGACATTACTGCACGCCTGTCCAATCAATACGAAAGTCGCTCGATTGGCAACACTGGTTGCAGACTTCTCAAAATGCATTAAAACGCTTTTTAAATTGCTCGAGCTTCGGCTCGATCGTCCCATCGACATCCGCGGATTTTCGCGGATTCGCGACGAAATGACAATCGTGCTCTAGCAGGTAAAATGTCTATCATGTATTAAATGTATCGGTTTGATAAACTGCGTCCCTGGGACGCATGGGAACGAAAAACTGGCGTCCATCTTGGTGTATATTGCGTTAAAACGGCGTAAACGCGAACCCTGAAACCTTCTGACATCTAAGAGATCGAGAAGGGAGAAGAATGGAAGGAAAGAGGAGAAGGATGGAAGGAGGAGTGTGGTGATGAGATTCATTAATCAATTCATCTTCTATACCCCCTTATTCCAATTAAGGGTCACAGGAGGGCTGGAGCCTATCTCAGCGATCATTGGACGAGAGGAATGAATGAATTCTTTATTTGGAACATGTAAAAAAAAAAGACAATAATAATAGAAAAGGTAACAATTTAAATATAAATTACATGTTCAAAAAGGAGCAGGAAGAAGTTTTCATTTATTTGTTCCCACCCCTTTTTCATCTATTCATCATAATTCCTATAAAATTCAATACCCAACCAATATGAATACTATCCCTACATACAACCCATACAATAAAACTATTAACATTTATTCCACTTCCTACACAATGTGAATATATCTATTCCAGAACTATATACAAACCGTACAATACCTGTATCAACACCGTTAACACCTATTCTCTTCCATATACCTCTTTAGTAAAAAACATTTTTGTACTTCTTTTTAAACAGATAAATATTTGAACTCTTTTTAATTTTTTTTTATTTTTTAGCCCCGCCTCCAGATTTTTCCACAAATTCACCCCACCCACTGATATGCACATACAAGAGGCAGGGTACACCCTGGACAGACCACCAATCCCGATGATGATCCTATATAGGCCCTGAGGCCCATCGGTACCAGCGTTTAGTAGATCAGAGTCTATGGCGACGGGACGCCGGTTGGACGCAGGTTACGTCTCCATCGAAGGCCGGTACCCAATTACAGTTGGCTCAATTATAAATCCATTGATTGACAGGAATATTTTATGAGCAGTGGGTATTGGGGAAAAAGCTAAATCTATAAACAGTCAAGAACAGAAAAACCTCCCCGCCTCCTTAGCCAGGTCGCCGCAGAATGGAGAAGACTTCTAACATCACACTCTATATAAGGAAACCTGCTGTGGTTCTTTTCTTTCGTCCCTGCTCTTTTTCTTCTTTCATTCCTTCTCCGTCTCCCTTCCTTCTCTTCCCGTTGGCTCGGGTCAGGAATGCTGCCCAGTGGTGGCTGGGAATCAGGCCAATGGGAGATCGGCAATAGCAGCGCCGCACAAGGAAAAAAAGAGGAGCAAAAAGTGAGGTGGGAGCAGAAAACAACGTCCGCTGATTGCAGCAAATTAAAATTTGTTACCAAACGCGACCGGCCCCGCCTACTGACGCAGAAACCACCAGAAGTAACGCCAAGCGAAGCCGAAAGCGCAGGAAAAGCCAAACTCTGCTCATTTTGTCATCATACTGAAATAGTCTGAGCACTGCTGTTTTCACACTTACACACTCACCGCCACACACACACACACACACACACACACACACACACACACACTGTTATTTAGAGGCGACTAAGCCAAACATATTGAGAACTAATTACAGTGAAGCGTGCAAACTCACGCCGACGTCGCCACGTGACACAGACTGGCTTAGGTCAGCACGTTTTTGTTTTTTCATGTACTAAAAACACAATCAGGGTTATTAACTCGACAACTCAAAAACAACAAATACTGTCGTAAGTCTCCACATTAAAAGGGACTATAACGAGGATCAACTGATTAGACGCTGATTAACTCTGATGCACCTCATCAACACAAAAAGCAACTTTGTTTTTCTTATGTAATATACAATATATAGCCAGGTCCTTAAGTATTTGGACAATGACAATTTCCATATTTTTGCCTCTGTGCACCACCACAATGGAGCTGAAATGAAACAATGAAGATGTTTTTGTTGTGTCGACTTTCAGCTTTAATTCAAGGGGTTTTACTAAAATATCACATTAACAATTTAGGAATTACAGCCATTTTTTAAACACAGTCCCTCTGTTTTCTGAGCCCATAAGCAATTGGACAAACTAAATCTGAGGATTATTTTGAATACAAATCATCATTTCCAAATCAATGGATATGTCCTGGAATTAATTTACATCAATCATTACGAAATACAAAGTACGGTACTGTATGCTAAATCTAGAAGAAGACTAGTGAGGGAAGCCACCAAGACACCTGTGACAATTCTGAAGGAGTTCTAGGCTTCTGTGGCTGTGATTGGAGAAACAGTTCATAGTGCAGCTTTTGTCTGTTGTGTCACCAGTTATACAGCTTCATGGTGGAGGTCATTCTTCCAGGCCATTTAAGACAGACACCACAAAGGTGGAGTTAAAAACCCTCCTGACCCGACCCCTCCTGTCACCAACAGGTAGATTAACTAAGTAAGCACCCAGTACAGATTATACAAGCATCCCTGCGCCTTCAGATTCAGGGACGAAGATGCACCTGACAAATCACCAAGCACATTTTGTGTGTTGACTGCTGCAGCATGGAATGGCATCAGTGGGCTTGTTGCAATTTCATGTTCAATATTAGTTCTTCTTTCTATGCAACACAAGGCAAAATGGATCACAACAGAAAATTTGCCTGCCACTGTCCTTACGGATTCATAGGGACAACAAGGACACACCGATGTCCAAATGCATGTAGTTGGAAGAAGAACAGATATGGATGCGTCCCCGGCCAATTAGACGAGCTTTACTAGGATGAAATCTCAGAGCTAATTACCTCAGGAGCTTTTCCATCCTGGATAAAAGAGAAGTCAATAGGGCGTTTATCTCTCCCTTATAAAACGACACATATGTAGATACGTGGGCTATGATACGATTCAGGAATGATACTTTTTTATTATTGTGGAACAATTCCATACGATTTGACACAATTCTTTGTTTAATGTAGACATTCATTTTCCATGATAAATTACAATAAGCCAAAAGTGGCATTGCTTACCTTCAAATAAATATTTCATGAAAAACCAGGGACCTTCTTCAGGGTTTTTACTCGTGTGTGCAGCAAGCTGTCAATGCCTCTGCTCGCCTTTGTTCACCACTGGGGGCAGCACCACATACAGCAGCAGAAAGCACGGCTTAGAAGAAGAAGAAGAAGAAGCCAGCCATTGTTAGCATAGAATAAATAGCATGGCATAATTTTCCTGTTCTGAACTGGTACAACCGTATTAAATTGTGAACCGAACGTAAAGGTGGACTACCAGCGACCAGGACCTGGACACAAGCAATGCAGGTTAGAGCTGCATTTGTATGCAGATGGATCTGCATAGATCCATCTGTCCATCCATCTGATCCTCCGAGATCCTTCCAGGACTGGGGAACATGAGATGTACTGGGAACTGTGGAAATCCGGAGTGTGCTGAGGACCTCTGGAAGAATCTAATGGACAAATTCTGGAGAATATTCCTTCTATGACCGATCTGGCTTTGAACACCGATTCGCCAATTATATTCCATTTACTGAGACTCTTCTCTTCACGATTTGGATGGTTTTTGAGCCATCAGTCGTTGCGACAACTGGACTCTAGATGTATATGGTTACTTAGCTGCAACATTTCTGTCTTTGCATGTGTGACAATTCTTCGTTGTGCTTGTTTTGTCATTGTTAGTTTGGCCAAAGCAGATGGTCACCCCGCTGAGTCTGGTCTGCTTGAGGTTTCTTCCTGTTATCATAATAATAATACCACTGTTGCCAATGTACTTGCTCAGGGAGTGGGTAAGATTAGACCTTATTCTTGTCAAGCGCCTTGGGGCGACTTATGTTGTGAGTTGGTGCTGTATAAATAAGTTGAATTAGGCTGAAAATATTGTATGACCTCATTGATGCAGATAACTAAAGAGGTACCGAGTACAGTAAATACTTTACCTCTTCCAAAACCCAAACAGGCCCTTCAACCATATTAACCCCCAACTGACTAACCCACCAAATGAAGCAGCAAAGTTCTGGTCACACTACCCGTCTGTATCCTTGGACAAGACCCCTCATCTGCATTGTCACAGTCCACCCAGCTGTAAATGGGCGCCGGCCTCGGCTGGGGAAGTAACTTGAGTTGGACTGGCGTCCAGGAAGAGTCACAGACTCTCATCCGCGTCAGGCTTCGGAATCCAGGGATAAGCACCGGCACCAATGGGCCTCAAGGGATGTACAGGACTTGCTTTTTCTTCTTTGCTTTTTAAACTTCTTTAAAATGTGTTGGGTTCTCCCCTGATCCAGGCCACACCTCCCCACCCAATTTCATGAAAATCTCTTCAGCAGTTTTTCCTATAATCCTGTTAATCAACAAACAGACGTGGACAAAAACACAAACTCCTTGGCTGAGGTCGTAATCAAAAGAGGAGAAAAGATTACAAATAAGAACATTTTTCGACATGTTTTGGATGAGGGTTAGTATTGGGTTTAGCACAGGATGACTATTAATTCCCATTTTTGGAGACAGATTAAAGATGGGTTGTGGTCAATCATACGTTTGCTAAAGACTGTCCATGCGGTTCGAGTGTGTTTACACGTGTGTGCCCCTTTTAGGGCATTTTCCTGTTGTAGCCTTGCGTGAACATAAAGAACGGTCTTACAATAGCCCATTGTCCCGTCTCCTCTACACACTTCCCGTCAGGTCAGAATTCACGGAAATAAAGATGCAGTATAAATAAACAGCAGCAGCTACGGCTCCCCACCCACCGTCGGGCCCTGCAGGAGGACCCCGTTCTGACATGGAGCGTGGTGGTTTTCCCGCCAGGAAGGTAATCAGCACCGCAGCCTGAGCCGGACGAATGCAAGAGAGCATCATTTTGTGTGCACTTGGAAGCCCATGATTGTGGATTGATAGGGACTCGAGTGAGAGGTGCCGGGTTGTGGGATTGACAAATGAAGCCAGGAATTCCGAGCAACAAACAAGACTCCAAATCGTGGTAGAAAATGTTAAGAAAATAACTAAGTGAGTCACAAATTAGAGAAGAGGACAGATTTGATCTCTTAGTATGTTCAAGATTTCTATTTATCACAAGTCAGCCCAGGTTTTGAAGCATGGACTGATGATCCACATTGACGCGTTCACCGCCTCTGAACTGCTTTGGATTCCGACGGATAACCAGCCGGACAGACCAGTGACCTATCTGCTGAAACCAGGTGTGACATGGGCATCCCCTCGACTTAATCCAGTTCCAGCAGTCGTTTCCAGACATTCATGGTTTCTGATGTGTCAGACAAATGTGCCGTTATTAGACTTCAGTCACACCTGGTTGTCTTTAGGCAGAATGTTGTTTAGCTGTAACAAATCACATAATCAGTAATAGAAATAAATGTCCTATTTATTTTCTCCATAAATGCTCCAGAGAGTCTAAGAACATATAGCCTAACCTGCTAGGTTGGCTAGCATGTAGGTCAGGTCAGGTTGGGTGCCTCGCACTGCCACATCCACCACACCACAAATCTGGATCAAGGGGTGGATCTAGGATTCCCCCCCCACTTTTTTTTTTTTTTTTAAACATTGTGAGATAGGGCTCCCCCCATTTAAAATTTTTTTATTTCACAGGATTTCTATTGATAATATCTATGAATGTGTAGGATTTGCATTGCGAGGGAACGTCAGCTACGGCATTTTGGCCACTTGCCGTGTTTCTCTGTGTATGATCCAGCACATAGGTGCCTCAGTGTTGAGGACCCCAGGAACTCGAGAAGGCCAAGGACACGCCCACGTTTCAAGGACACTTTCAAGAGGTGGGGGTGGACCAGTCATGCTGGGATGTGTCGACCCGTAGGATTTAGCACGGCTCCAGAGGAACAAAATCATCAGGATCAGGGATCACCTTAATCCCAGACTCTAGGGCAACAAACAGGGCGAGAAGCGTTTATCCTGGGAAAGTGGACTACTGGCCTTGGTGGAGGTTTGCGCTCTCCGAGTGCCCTTCTAGTTATTTTTGCTTTGCACTATCACAGCACAGCCACTGTTGGCATTTTCTCCCAGTGATGTTTTGGGTCAAGAGAAAGTTTGGGTCAGGTCTTTCCATTGGTTTTGGTTTATTTTAAAACTTTTGAAATTTGAGTTCATAATGTGAAAGGCTTTAATGGAAAATACATGTGCAGACACGCATGTATTTGTAGTCCAGAAAACCAGAGAGAAACTTGGAACGATGGGATCAGCAAACGGTTTCGATGAAAACAAGACATTTGGGATTTTTTTTATTTTTATTATTCCCGCCAGTAAAACACATCATTCAGACTGAGCGAGCACCTGTGTCCACTGCAGACTCCCCAGACGGACGTTTGGTTCCAGACTCCTGAAAAACACAGTAGCTGCTGTTATTCTAGGATTTAAATTAGTGGA
>OMMV01007526.1:5342-15723 GCA_900302635.1 Chatrabus melanurus
CAACATATTTAATGTATAAATCACCAGTTTGATGATAGAACTTCAACTTAGTTCCGGCCTGGAGCGGTCATAGACGGCATGCTATGCACAAAGGGGTTTCAGCTGGTTTTATGACAGTTACGCCGCAGTTTTGCCGCGACTGGGGAACTCGCTTCGGAGTGCAAAGTGCGGTGATTTTTGTTGCAAAACTGAGGGCAGAGATATGGAAGGCCTTCAAATGGTTCAGAATGCTGCTGCTGGAGTCCTAACCAGGACTAGAACGTTCGATCACATTAAACATAACTTTCTTTGATGATTTTGTAAAACTCTGCCATTCCTTATTTTCTCGTAAATAACAAACGGAGCTTTTTTAAATATCTTGTTTCGCCGTTTCATATTCGATGCTGCCGTTTTAAATGTTACATGTGAAAATTTTGACGTCGTCATCCCGTTTCAGCTGTGGACATTAAGGACACCAAACAGATATGGATCGTGCGGAACCTTTGATCTTCTGTTTGTACTCCTCTGGCCGGTGGAGGTACATGGCAGCGGCGTCTCCATTCAGGGGGTCGATGGGGTTCGGGTAAGCTAGCAGCTGGGGCAGGAACGACTCAAAGATGTTGGTCAGATCTGTGAAAGGACGACATCATAATGGAGGAAGTGAGCGGTTTTCCAAAACGCACGTCGGATAGAAAACTGTGGAATGTCGGTTAACCTGTGCAAATGTGAGCTCCCAAAGCAGAAGCATAAATCCCCTCAGCTCTTACAGGCTAAACACGTGCTAACCCTTTACCACGCCTCTTTTTCTCTCACATTCTGAGGCCTAGCAGACAAAGCCTGCAGTTCTGCTCTCATCTCCTAGGTGTCACTGTTGGCTCTGGTCAAGCTGGAGAACAGCTGATTTGAGTTTTTCTGAAAATCTTTTACAGACGCTTGTTTACTGGCCTGTTTTCTTCTTCTTCTACCCAATCTCACACGCGACTAAATCTGCAGTATTTAGAAGAAAAAAATTATTTTTTCCTTTATACCACAATTTTTAAATCAGGCTCCTGAGTTAAATTATGTACATTCAGGGCTCGAGTCGCATCCAGAAGATAAATGACTGGAAGGTGAAACATGGGTCGGGGTTATCACTGCACGGACATTCATGTAGCTCTACAGCTAGCCTAGCCACACGCCGGCTCTGTAATGAGAAATTAATGGGAAGATAAACAAGGACGAGGTCACAGGGACGAGGACAGCAGCACAGAGGGATGTAGTGACTGGGAGAAGGGCAAGTGGGCGACAAACAGAAAGGACAATTGAGAATGTGAGATGTCCCCGGCTCTTACAGCTGACAAACACTAACTCCTTCCTGTCGAAGGTGACCGTTTTCTGTCCTTACTGGTGTCCTTTCTGTCCTTACTAT
Organism: Chatrabus melanurus; assembly: GCA_900302635.1. Lineage (NCBI taxonomy): Eukaryota > Metazoa > Chordata > Actinopteri > Batrachoidiformes > Batrachoididae > Chatrabus > Chatrabus melanurus. The sequence goes on from OMMV01007526.1 coordinate 6,730, forward strand.
TACCGCTTCGCCCCTCAGCGAGCAGATTAGGGCCCCGTTTGGCACCACTAACCTCATGTTCCCACGTGGTTCCAACAATGTGTCGAGTTCTTCAGTGAGGTAACTTAATATGTGCGCGTAACTGGGTTAACCTACTCACCGTAAAGGGCCGTCCACGTCTGGTTGATGACATCTAAGCACACTGTCCCTGACCTGACAAACCGAGATAAAGACAAGAGTTAAGAGGGAAAGCCAAAGTGAGCGGATCTGCATGCGACGCTGTGTCCCAAATCAGGGGTTGTCACTTTAAATGCACTACTTTAACACTTAAAAACCTTGTAACTGTACAACAAATTCTGTGCCACTTCAAAGCTACAAAAATGTAGCATTACTTCCATTCTTTAATTCCGGGTTTACTTCCCCATTGTGTTGTATATTTGTCTCATATTTGCTCACATCACATGCTGGGTGCCGCTTGGCCCTGCCTGCTCAGAATCACTGGGGAGCGGTGTGTCGAACCCCTCTCCCGCACGTTGCCAAAGGTCCCGCTTGCTCTAACGGGGCGCTGGCTAAGGCCCGCCTCCGCTAGCATCACGGTGTGGAACGCCGTGCTGCGTTTGCGGTTCGCTACCAAACCCCGGGGACGGGATTTTTGCTGCCGTTTGGCCGCCTTTCTCTCCCTTTCACCGCGTTCGCCAAACGTCGAGGTGAACGCCTAGACGTGACTGGGCTTTAAGTCACTGTGAAACGCTTGCGGCTGTGTTACGGCGCCGCAAATCAAACATAAATTCACTTGCACACCTAAATGTACTGAATAATAATAATAAAAAGACAAATACAACAACTCTTCTACAAAACTACTGCAGAAATAAAGATGATTTGATAAGAAACTGAAACGATATATAGACCTGTGGCTGTAAGGCTCCGAAGAAGTGACACTGAACGCAGGCAGGGATTTAAAGCAGGTGTGATGCAACGTGGTGCGCTTTGTTTCGCGCGCCGCAGATCACCTGGTCCTTTAAGGAGTATTCAGGAGAACCTGGTCAACTTCATGAGCTGGGAAATATGTGACCAAGTCAGATTTACCAGGTTGTTGTGCTCAAATGGTTATCAGTCACTGGTTAATGTATTACTTGAAATTATCCACAGGAAAAGCAAAGTCGGTATAAAATCCGATGCTTGTTGGACATGACTGGACATGTTTACCACGGCACACTACAGATACATGTTGACATATTTACTATTGACACAATGGCCATTATGGGTTAAAGTGAAATGCTGTAACTTGTTGTGAAAAATATCAGTGAACTTGCCCCAGTTTTCCCACTGATGTTTGCACTTTGCAACCATTTTCTGGTGAGAAGAAAAAAAAAAAAAAAAAAAAAAAAATTTGCCTGGCTGTTCCATTGGTTCTGACCTCAGTAAAGCTCGGCCGCTTTATCAGCCGCTCAAAACATTTGGAAAACGCAGACAAGCACAGAGACTCTCGGTCAGGTTACTCATTTTTGTAATGTCCTGGGGAAGAATGTTGGTGGCCTTTGGAAAATAAAATGGTAAATTATTTCACATAAGTTTTTTAAACCTATAAAACCGCAGCAGCCTGTAGGCGGGTCTAGCGCCCTGTAAGAAGCATCTGCAACATTTTATCAGAACCATTTCTCAACAAACAGACAATATGTGGAGATTGGTGGAAAGCTTACTTCCTCAAGAATAAAACGAGCCCAAACGCGACATTTCTCTGACGCTGAAATCACGATTAAAATCCAACAAAAGCCAAATGAAAGATAACCTCCAGACTAAAACAAGGAAGCCTCGCTTCCCAGAATCTTTAAATTTTAAAGTCCTTCACTGGAATTTGGCAGTGGACCAGCAGAGGATTTGGTTGATGGGTTGTGGCCAATAAGCTTTTGTTTAGTAATGGCAATATGTTTTCTGTGTGCAAAACATGTATCAGATGACAAACAACAGTGCTGTTTTTTTTTGTAGTGTGTAGAAAACTGTAAATTTGCACTTGATTTTGTAGGTGGATTTTTTATTTATTTTTTAACTGGACACTATGTTCATTTTGTGCCAACAGAGGGACAATAATTTAGAGTTGACATATTTAGCAACATCACAGAAATGAATCCAAGGAGCTGGCTTATTATATTCCTGATATATCAATTTTTAAAAAATGTACAAATTGAAAATACAAATCCTCTGTTTACCTAAATATTTTAGCATTTTTAATGAATTCTAGACTAGTTGCCAATTCTTTTTCCTGGTATTTTAAAATGTTTTCTGTTAGTTGGTACAAAGTAAATGACTACTTTATCATGTGTAAAAAGCCTTTCCTTTTGTGTATGTCATATTTCCAAGTTTAGACACTACAATTTTGATAAAAACATAATGTTTGTAAGGAGCGTCTTAATTAGCATAGCCATATATGTCATCACATCCGTGTCAACATAATATACACTCACCGGCCACTTCATTAGGTACACCCATTCAACTGCTCATTAAAGCAAATATGTAATCGGCCAATCGTGGCAGAAATGCATTTAGGCACGTAGACATGGTCGAGATGCGCAGGAGTCGTAGATAAAAACGGTTTTCAAAACCACGAACTGTTTGCATTTTAAAAATACAGTGGCGTATGATATATTAGAAACATTTTACGAGGGTGCGTAAACCGAAACGGTTATTTTCACACGTTAAAAGTTTCCTTTTATTCCTGTTGCGAGTGATGCGCGTTCCCGAGACAGGCATGCTTTATCCGGCATAACAGCGGCGGCCAAAGCTGACGCCACGAAGCTCGAATTTTGACGAAATTAAGCAAAATCACCAGAAAAACGGAAGAAACGAGTCAGCGTGGCGTGCAGGAGTGCACCGCTGCTGTAACTTTGTTTTCGTTCCGTGGTGCAAGTTGCGCTGATCTGTTTATGGTACCGGCTTAATCCGCTGTACGTTTTGAACATGAACACGGTGTAGAGGAGCCTTCACGATTTATTAACTGTGACGTTTCAAACCGCGGTTAATAGTGAAATCGGTTAACCGTGACATCCCTAGCAGCCGTCATGTCAATACGGACAAAAATCATTGAGGAAATATTTCTGGCAGCTTGTTGAATCTCTACCACGAAGGATTAAGACAGTTCTGAAGGCAAAAGAAGGTCCAACCCAGCACCAGCAAGGTGTACCTAATGAAGTGGGCGGTGAGTGCACATGTACACAGTACATCTGAAATATGAAGCTTCTTATCAAGCATTAGAAGTTAGTAAAAGCGCTATTTCACGCAATATAAAATATGCTATCCCACGAATGTGCACGAAGACTAAGGCTAAATCTGTGCATGTGAAGATTTCAGGAATGAGGCTAATAGAGAAGAACTGAGCTGTCCTTGTACAATATGACATAAAAGAAAGCACATGATATCTGAGGAGCTTTAATAAGTTTGACCTTCATAAGCTAAGCTAATAGTCCAACTGTCTACACCCGTGTTTAAGGAAACCAATTAAACACCGACACACCAAACACATGATTGTCATCAACTTACGCTTCATCAATGTTGGGATGAAATATCTTGTTCATGAATCCTGGGAAAAAAAAAAAAAAAAAACAAGATAGAGAGAAGGAATGAGTCAAAGTCGAGTGGAACCTAAAAAAAAAAAAAATTTAAAAAAAGGGATCACGTGAAGGCGAAGCCAGTACCTATTGATGGCGATTTGAAAGGGTATTTGTCAGGAAGATCTACTCGCACCTTCCACACACCACCCTCGTACGGCGCTGATGTCAGGAGAGACACACACACACACACACACACACACACACACACACACACACACACACACAGAAGAAAAAAAAAAAAAAAAAAGAGACTTCATTTCTATTATTTATACACTCGAATGGATAGAGACATTAGGAAGAGATTTTAATCAATTTCCAGCATTTTTTTCCCCCGCTACTGCTGAGAAACACAGGAGGAAGGGCCACATGAGAAAGGAGCCACACGTGTCACTTCCTTCTACCATTTAATTTTATTTCAGGGAGTAACTTATTTCAGCACAATAAAGTCATTACTTCCAGATTAATTCATGACACACGAACATCAGACAATAAGAAAATGTGTGTGCGTTCCCCAGAATAGTTTTAAACAATAAACACATAGTCAAGTTCATAAGTATTTGGACTGTAACAATTATTGTACTTTTGCCTCTGAATGTCTTGGACTTCATTTGCATAAATCATTAAGAAATACAAATAGCGTGGGACTGTGAGGGAAGCCATCAAGATGCCCAGATAACCCTGAAGGAGTTATAACCTTCTCTGGCTGTCATGGGGCAAACCGGGGAGAATTCAAGTTTGGCCTGTTGTCTCACCAGTCAGAACTTCGTGGTGAAATGTAGGACTTAACGATTTTAATACAAGAAAGTAGAACAAATCTAGGATGTACCTTCTGGAAAAACTAAAATTTCACATATTAACTGGTGATGCAAACAAAGTTGCACTATAACGCCTTCAGTTATCATGAGCATCTTGGTGGCTTCCCTCACTACCCTCCTCCTTCCACGGTCACTGAGTTTTTGAGAACTGCCTACAAACAGATTTACCATACAGTACCATAGTGTTTGTATTTCTTAATGATTGATGTAAATAAAGTCCAAGACACATTCAGGGACTTGGAAATGTTCATATATCACCTCCTGACTTGCCTAAAGAAAACTGGCTGTAGAAGTGGCAATTTGTATTAAAAATAATCCTCATATTTACTTTGTCCAATTACTTATGGGCTCTGAAAATGGAGGGACTGCTTAAAAATAATTCATTCCTCTGTGGTTAATGTTATATTTAAACCCCTTGAATTAAAGCTGAAAGTCTACACTACAAGCACATATTAATTGTGTCATTTCAACTCCATTGTAGTGGTGTACAGAGGCAAATAAATAAATACATTAAAAAAAGGGAAAAGAAAAAACGCCAATGTCCAAATACTTATGGACCTGACTGTATCGTGTTAAAACACCAGATGACTAAATACACACTTTGTGAGGATGAACATTTGTGCACACACACACACACCAGTGCCATTTTTAAAAGAGCTTCAGGCCTCATAAAAAGGCTCTAACTAGCCACTGATATGTCGGTGGATTTGCTGTGTGACTTATGTCGCACGTTCATAAGCCGTTTCTAAGTATTTCCTGCTGATGAAGCCACTTTCCTCATGCACACTCCTTGTAAGCCTGGCTCCTCTCCTCTTGGAACTTTTCAGCCTCAGGCCTGGTTTCAATCCATTTTATGTTCCTGGCCTGCAGCGACAAACTTCTATTTATGCTCCAAACAGTCCGACATTCCTTTGCTGGCTCCCCTCAGGACAACACTCACTGTCGCTTTGTGCTCTTTTGAGACTTTGGCTAAACCTCAGATATGGAATGATTGTCACTTTTCAACTTAGTCTGGATCTACTTTTCCCCAGGAGGTTCAACAAAATAGCGTCTTGTCGCTTTAGGGAGGAATACATCCATTAAAGAACATATGCTTCTTAACTTACTTCATGTTGTGAGCATGTTACAAAATATATTGTTAATGTATCTGAACAAAAAGCCCCCCCAAATCAGAACAGAGATACACTTACTTCCTTGTGGTCCAAAAAACTTGACTACAAATTCGTTCAGTCCACTGAGGATGGTGACTTCATGCTTGCTCTCGATGCTGGAAGATGGTTAAGGACAACAGCTCCGCCTGACAACACGCACAACCACTGATACACAATTCATGGCTAGCCGTACCTGCTAACGGTGCTAACATGCAAATGAAGTAATACTAAAATTTCACTCGATGGAAAATCGAAGCACAGACTTCTTAACTGCACAGTAAGCCGTATTATCTCAGATATTTGTAATAAAATGCTCAGAAAGTACAAACAATGTTGAGTCCACAGCAGCTAGCTGTCAACCGCTGGCAGACGGCTGCCGCTATCTGAGGCCGTCTGCACCTGGCACACACAAGCTTCGACTCCAAGCAACCACGCCCCTAATTATTCAAGACTTTATGGCTTAAAATATTTTAAACTGATGAGTTATATAAAAATCTGCCCCCCCCCCTCCTCCCCCCAGTATAGTTGTCATGAACGGGGAAACTAGCTATAGATACCATTTTTTTGTTTTTTTGGTACCAGGCTGTAAACATGTTTATTTCTGCTGTAAAGTTGGACATGCTAACATGGGAGGCCTACGGGGATCGGCTCGCTTTTGGAGCCAGCCTCAAGTGGCCGTTCACGGAACTGCAGGTGTCGGCACTTCCGCATTGGCTTCATTTTTCAGCACCGGAGGTTGGGGCTTGGTGAGAACCAGTGAACCTCCTACATTGGCATCTTTTAACATACAAAATGACCACAAGTTCATTCATGCGCAGCCTGTCACCGGAGTTATCAGGACTGTGTGCCCGGGAATCTGCATAGTTAAATCACAGTCATGCCCAGGAACCTGGACAGCTACAACAGTCTTTCACATGCCACAGTTCCACCGAAAAAACCCACTGAGTTACATGTAAGTTGGTGTATTATGCTGTAGGTTAATATTTACACATTTTTTGAACTGTTCCTAAATTTCCTGTCTCACGCTGGGCACGTGCTCTTCTTAAGCAGCTCTTACACCTGGCCAAGTTTGGCGCCGTTACATGCCGCAACATGCTGAGTAAGCAGAGGCTGCTACCCCCGAGCTATACCGAGGCGTTACTCGGAAGAACTCGGCACAAAGCTGGGCCAAGTCTACGAGCAGCTTTAGGTCAGATCAACTGTGCAGCAATCGAGCGAGCGGCCTTGATGCTAATCGCAGCGTCCTGGTTGGTTGAGGTTGGAAATCAGATCATTTTTGTTCAAGTTATCACGTGCACAAGAAAGTGTGAGTGATGTACGCACTGACAGACGGATGGGCATACGCACGCATAGATGGAGGGCAATTCTACATTCCCCTTCCAGGCCTTATGGTTGGTGGGGGGGGGGACAACAACCTGACCGGTTACACTCGCTCCATCCTCACTTTGACATATGAGGAGAGACAACAAAAAGAAGACAAATCTTACATGAAAATGAATGAATATTCCGACTCCTCGTCTTCCGCAGAATGCTCTGGAGACTCTCCTTCACGGACAACCAGTGGCTACATGCCAGCTTGTCAGTTTGCACATTAAGCCTGAAAGTCAGGTTTAAAGTCATTGCTTGCATATTCCAAAACTCACACATAGTCACAAGCCAACTGCAAAGTAGATCATATTCACTCATCACACGTACGTCTGTGCAGCATGCCAATGGGACTCTGCAGGCCTCGTCCCACCTGTTGCCCTTTAATATCCTCTGAACAGAAAACGGCACATACTGTGCATTTTGTCGTTTTAGCCAAAATCGCCAAAATGTAATGTTCTGCCCGTTAATTCTTAAGTACCATTATGGATGAAGAGTCGTTGTGATGTCTTGATAAAAGCAGCTTTTCTGCTGGAACTACATTTCCCGGTGGAGGCATAGCTTTTCTTCCGTGTTAGCTCTGCGGTGGATCGGTTAGCAGGACAGATGTCCCGCCTACAAGTGAATCTGATTTTTCATCCCTGCTCTGTCAAACAACAACAATATGGTAGAAAATATTCAGACAAACACAAAGCTGGAAGATGATGCTGAAACTAACACTAACCCCATTTCAATAATCAAGACTGTAAAATGCAGCGTGACAGCATTATGAGCTAAAGATTCGTTTTGTCAAAAGTGCAATTATCCTCTAATTAAAGGTCAGTCCTCATAATAGTAGAAGCAGTAAGTCCTATATAGGGCCTGAGGTCCACCAGGCTGGTGCTTATTCCTGTTTCTTACCACATACTCAGATATTAGCCAAAACTTATTGCAGTGCAGCCTCAAAGCTGTCAAGAATCGAACTCTTGGCCTCCAAACCTATAGGCCTTAGAAATGAAAGAAACTAACAAACTCATTTCAAGCTACATGGAACTTCAAAAGCACACAGATGCTGAGAGAGACATTAGTGTCCGCTTCAGCTACATTCATATAAAATCCTTTCTGCAGGGTTGTGTGGCGGTATGATCAGGTTATTTGAGTTTTAGAATGTAACCCTCTATAAAACAAAAAGAAAACAACGGTTTACTTCTCGAATGACAACAACACCTGCTCCGAATTTCCAACGTCCATTCAGGATCCACCATCTATCCAGCAGGTGGCAGTGTTCAGAGGGTGGCAGGCAGGTCTAGGGGATATAATCAAACCAAAGCTGCTTTTTGAATTAATGTGGTGCATCAATTCCCACAATATTTGAGACAGTTTGTTCTCTATAGAGGCCCTTGGAGACATAAGAGATATAATTTAGGGCAGCCATTCCCAAAGTGAAGAACTGAAAATCCTCTGGAGCCCACCCAAACTTTGTCACAATTTTGACACATGAAGATAAAAGTATTTACACACACACACACACACACACACACACACACACACACACAATTATGTTAAACTAGGTCAGATAAATGAAAAATAACACCATGTAAATCCAATGGCTATTTTACTTTTATTATTGTTGACCCATTTAAATTTATTTTTAATGACCGTTCATTTGTTCACAAGTGAGGGTAAGATGGAGCGTGAGATCGACAGACGGATTGGAGCTGCGTCTGAGTTCCTGCGGACGCTGTACCGGACCGTTGTGGTGAAGAAAGAGCCGAGTCGGAAGGTGAGGCTCTCGATTTGCCAGTCGATTTACGCTCCTATCCTCACCTATGGTCATGAGCTTTGGGTAATGACCGAAAGATTAAGGTTGCGGATACAAGCGGCGGGAATGAGGTTCCTCCGTCGGGTGTCTGGGCTTACACTCGGGGACAGGGTGAGAAGCTCGACTATCCGGCAGGGACTCGGAGTAGAGCCGCTGCTTCTTCGTATCGAAAGGAGCGAGTTGAGGTGGTTCAGGCATCTGGTGCGGATGCCCCCTGGTCGTCTCCCTAGGGAGGTCTTCCAGGACCGTCCAACTGGGAGGAGGCCCCGGGGAAGACC
>OMMV01007606.1:3097-15904 GCA_900302635.1 Chatrabus melanurus
CATCCCCACAGTAGCAGCCCCAGCCCCGCCCCCCTCTGAAGATCTCCATCGCTGGCTCCATGTTTACTCCGGCACCAAATTGTTCTACCAAGATAAAGGCCTAAGCAGGTGAGATTACTGAAATGAGCTCTAGAGCAAACGCAGGCACTGCAGCAAACTGTGTGTGCAGAGCCGATCGGCGAGCCACCGCTGATGCCGATCTTTTAATACCGCTCAAAGATACATTAAGCAAATATCCCAAAGAATTAAATTGTTTTTCACATAGCTTCCCCTAATCTCAGTCTGGCACTTGGTGGAAGCTTTTTTTTTTTTTTTTTTTAATAATCCATGCTTGACAAACGGTTCTGGGTTTTCTCTTTCCGGGTTTGTATTTCTGTTGCACTTAATTCAAGTAGTACATTGACAAAGTTTGAAAGTGTCAGCATTTTTAATTTTACTTCTTTTATTTTGTCCTTTTGATGCGTGAGAGTCGCTCAGTGGTTTAAGGAGTTGCGCTACCAATATGTAGACCTGGGTTTAATTCCTGGTTACAGTACTTGTCTCTGTCCTTGGACAAGACATTTCATCTGCATTGTCTCAGTCCACCCAGCTGTGTACCGGATGTGGCTGAGGAAGTAACCTGCGTCGGACTGGCGTCCCGTCCAGGGGGAGTCGTAGACTCTCATCTGCTTCATGCTACGGAGTCTGGGTATACGTACCGACACCAGTGGGCCTCAGGGCCTATATAGGACTTTCTTACGTTAGCCACATTACAGATGCAGAGCAGATGCCTCTGTGGGATAATAGTTTGACTACCAACATATAGACCGGGTTTCCAGGTGTGTCCACTTGAGTCTACTTGTTTTCTTGTACAAGACACTTCATCTGCATTGTCCCAGTCCACCTAGCTGTAAATGGGTACTGGTCTTGGCTGGGGAAGTAACCTGCATCAGACTGGCGTCCCGTCCACGGGGAGTCATAGACTCTCATCCGCTTCACACTACCATATCTGGGGATAAGCACTGGCCCAATGGACTTCAGGGCCTGTATAACAGGGGTCACCAACACTGCTTCTGACGATCACCTGCCCTGTATGCTTTCCATCTCTCCCTGCTCCACCCACCACTAATTAACTAAGTGAGGTGTTTTCACCCAATCAAGTGCTAGGAAACACCAGACCTGACTAATCGACTGTGGTTGCAGCATGGAAAATGTGCAGCACAGGTGATCTCCATGAGCAGGGTTGGTGACCCCTGCTGTGCAGGACTTACTTCTTCACCTGACAGGTGCAGATGTTATGCAACCCTGTCTGTGTTTAAATTAACACAAAAAAGTAAATCACAGATTTTGATGAAATTTTCTGAGAAAAGGGTGTTAGGAAATATTTGATTTAATTTTGAGGAAGATGCTGAACTGATTCAAAATGTTTTCTTTGATGTTTTGTTTGTTCAAGAATGGTTTTAGTGACATCAAATAACGTTTAAATTTCTCTGCCAATTTTTTTTACTGATTGATGGTAGGAACTATTTTAGAACATAAGTGAGCAAGGTGAAAGTATTTCCTAACCCAGATGTCTTTCACCTCAGGTCCTATTTGAAATCAGAAATTTGTCTTCATCCCAGGTGTTTGAAACATTTTTTAATGACGTGCTACATGTGACAGAACATTTTTAGTGTGCTATAAGAGTACATTAAATTACAATTTGCTGTTCAAGGTTTGTATACTGCAGTTGAAGCAACTTATTTTTAGATTTTCTAATGTGAATTAAGCTCTAAAACAGTCAAATTGATATGTAAAATTTATATTTAATGCTACAGTTTAATTAACTTCATATTTACTTTTTAGCTAAATTTTTATAACCTTATTTGCGTATCATTATCTCATGAGATAATGACTGGGAAATGATGTGCTTCAGTTTTAACCCTTAACAACACATGAAACATAATTTGTCTGCTTTTCCTAGAAAAGAAACTTTGACGACATTGATATTGTCGCACTACAGATTCACCCATTACCAGTACCAGTTAGAAGTTCATAATGACGTGGGCTACTCATCAGGAGAGATCGTTGCTGCCCTCACTATGGCAGGTGTCCCCATCCGCCCTCCATCTCTGTCTGCCTTCCCTGTCAATCACACTGCTGTGTGGGTCAATTGGACACATCCCTGTAAGACAACAGTCTCTCTTGTAGACACACAAACATGTTTTCATGTTTGTTCTATGAAGATAAATCTGAGTTGCATATTGTTTGTATTTTACCGCTCTGTCTTTCTTTGTGCCTTTCTCAGCTCTGCAAGATCTACAGGGAGAGGTGGAATCTTATTTCCTCACAGTAGATTCCAGTCAAACTTGGGCCTTTCCTCCAGAGACCACCTCCACAGTAATAAGTGACCTTTGGCCCAGGACCACATACCTGGTGTCTTTGCAGGTGTCCAATGGAGCCCATAATACAACTAAAGCAGTGGTTAACGTTACCACGGAGGATGGCGGTATGTGGAGTACCCTAGCTTGTGCATACATGTTCATTTTATTAAGCTTAATTACGACTTCATCAATCAAGACGGTATTAACTGATAGTACTTTAACAATTAATTCATTATCAAAAAATAAGTTACTTACTAGCAAAAATAAAATTCCAAATATTTTCTGGCTTCTGCTTTTTAGCCGGAGCTCTGGGATTTAAGAGGTGTTTTACTGAGTCATGAAAACTATAAGTGACATTGATGTGTTGTAATGAAAGTGATCAGTTAAAGATTTATATCTGACAACTCACAAAGTTGGCTCCACATTGGTTATGCATCTCTAGACCCACCTGTGCAAGAGTTTTTAGAGGTTGAGCAGCAGAAAAAGGTGCTGAGATAACGTAATATATATTCAAACTGTACACCAGTTGCATGTACAAACAAGATGTTGGATCAAGAGCTGTTGTAGCTTCATCCATCCACCTCAGTGTAGCTGCTGCTTTGTTTCCTATTCTACCACTACAGTATTCTTCACAAAGCTGTTTGCTTGCTTCTGAAAAAAATAGTTACGCTCACAGTAAATCGTGCACTCTGCGCCCTTTTCATTGATGCAACAACTTATTTAACTGTTTTTCCTGCCTCTTTCTTGTATAATAATGGATCGAACAGGTAGCATGGCATAGCCTGTAAGCCAGTGGTGCCCAACCCTGGTCCTGCCAAAAGCTGATGAACTCATTCAGGTGTGTGTTAGCTCTTGATTGGCTGAGCACACCTGAATCAGCTAATTAGCTTTTGGCAGAGCAGGGAGAGATGGAAAACATGCAGGATAGGGGACCCCGAGGACCAGGGTTGGGCACCACTGCTGTAAGCTATCAGTTTGCTTTTGATTTCCAAGGGGCGTTACGAGTGGATGGAGAGCAAAATATTTCTGGATGCAATTGGATAGACCTACAACCAGTCAGAGCAACGAAACGTGTGATATACGCTGAGCAACGCAAAAATGTCAACAGAGACCACAGCCACAGAAAGACAGTTGGAAGTAACGTGTGCTGCAGTGCGGCTATGCTTATTTTGATATTTATAGTGTACTCACTGTGAAACAATCACAAAATGGCATTTTATTCGTCTGATTCGCTGCTTTGTTTTAGCAGAAGATGGTTGCTCTCTCCACACACACTGTAGCTCTCTCGACCACTGCTCTCACTCGCTCTCGCTCTGTCCCTTACTGATGTGATGCTCTCACTTTTCACGTAAAGTGGGGTGGATTTGTAGGATGGGAATCTGAGGACTCGTACTTAATTTACCCTAGCAGATACTTTATATACTGTTTATACTCCCCACCTCTGCTACAACTACTTGCAAATTAGTTTCCATAACTACAGCTAGACTAGGCTAGGTAACTAGGTACAAAATCTGATTCGTATGGCTTGTAGTTCAACATAATATACAGACCTTTGCTATAACGTTATTTAGGAGCCAACTGGCCAAGTCTTAGCATTTGTACCTAAAGGACTAGTCACACCTAGATGTTTGGGCCAATGTAGGCGAACTTACTTACTTGCAAACATCGGTGTCCGCTAGCCACTGCTGGGCTCCGCCATCGTCCCCAGATGAATGTTGACTGCATCCAAAAATTTCAGCATGTTTAAAATTCCCCGTGTTTCCCGACGTACCACTGGCTACGATGGAGACTGTTAGAGAAAGTTAATCTCCGCTACGACCAAATTAGCCTCCGTTAGCATACACTAGCCTCCGCTAGCCGAAGTTACTGGTGCAGTTGTCTACACTGGGTGCTGCTTCGCCCTGCCTGCTCAGATTCACTGGAAAGTGGTGTGTTGAACCCCTCTCCCGCATGTTGCCATGTTGGCAAAAGTCCTGCTTGTTCTAATGGAGCACTGGCTACCGCCAGCTTCAGCTGGGCTCTGCTAGAACCATGGTCCGTGCTGCGTTTGAGGTTCACTATCAAACTCCGGTAACATGAGTTTTGCTGACATTTGGCCAATTTTCTCGACTTTGCACTGCGTTCACCACACGCTGGGGTAAACGTCATAGTGAGGCTGTGCCTTAATGTGAACTTCATCCTTGATAATCCCCACAAGGTTTTCTTGGAAAACCTTGGAAGCTAACATCTCTCATCACTTGCTATTAAGCAGTCAGGACTCCGGACTACCAAATACAAGATGGCCACGTCTGCTGCGGACTTCTGTTTTATCGTGGACCCTGAGCTGCACGGCACTGATTCCCAGTTTGGTTGCTTCCCTGATCTGTTCCTCCATGAGAACAGCCAAAGGAGAAACAAAAACAACCATTTTCACTGTGCTCCATCTTTTTAGCATCCAATGGGGCCAGTTGGTAAATCAAACTTTCACAGAATCCTGTTGGATATACAGCAAACACGTCTTTTTTTAACCAACGAAGACTTTAACTGCAGTTGATTGTTCTTTCCAAGAAAAACACCGTCCAGGTCATTTAATACTGAAGTGATAGCGGAATCACATGAACAGCAGCCATCTTGGTTGTTTAGAAAAGTGCCTCACCGGTCACTTTTGTATCACAGTATAAAGCCCACACCGTATCATATCAAAGGTTGTGATTGGCCCTGCCAAAGATCGGCAGGAGGGACATCTGTTTCTGTGGGAGAGGAGCAAATTAAATATGAGCTCTCAGATTTGTCTGGTGGCTACAGAGCAGTGACAGCAATTATGGGTAGTTAATTTTGCAAATAATTTGTGTTTATATATTTTATTCATTATTTACCAAACGTACTTGAGTTGTGCTGCAAAAACAATGTCAGCTGAAATCTTTGAATTTATAAGCTTTTCATTATTTATCAGTTATTGGTAATAGTGAACAATCAATGCAGAATATTGTTTAAAATTTGCATCCCTGAGACTGCACACCCTGTACTGTGCAACAAAAAAATGAATAAAAACTGGCGTGCAAAAATAAAAATAAAAAACATTTGAATATTAAAGAATTTACTGTACAGAGTGGTAAAGAGTTAAAACTGAAAACAAATTTAAATTCTAATTTCATTTCCACTCATAACATTAAAACTATTTGTTTTATAAGAAAATCTGTCGTCATCGTCTTCTTCTGGCTCTACATTTTTTCCCATGTTCATGTTGGGTTGAGCAACTTTAGGGTTCCATGTCTTGCCGAAGGGCACTTTGACACTTAGCAACAATCTGGTAATCAACCCACCAACCCTTCAGTTAATGGACAACACACTCTACCGACTCATTTCAAGATTATAATAAAATCTGCAAACCCACAAAATAACTTTTTTTCTAATCTGAGAAGAGGTCTGTTGATTTATTTAAGGTGTTACGCTGTAATAAAATAGACAAATACTCAAGTTTGGTTTTCTTGCTAAAAAGCATTTGAGACCACAGTTGTGTGCAGTGTTTTCAGAGTGTGCATACTTTCAACGCATTTGGAAGAGGTGTCTGTGTTAATGTGTGTCTTGGTGTCTCTGTGCGTTACAGGAGATGTTAAACACTTCATGTAGTGAAGCATAAAATCAATACAAAGTGTGTGTGAGGCAAATTTCAGGTGTTGTAAAATGAATGTTGGCACCACACACTGGCAAATGTGCACAAACTGCACATGCAGCCGTGCACACAAGATGTGTTGCTTATGAATCAAGGCAACAAGCGCGGCTGCTATTGTGTCTGATTGCAGGCTTTAATTAGGGTACTTTGCCACACAGTTACATCATTTTTTAAGTGTTCATACATTAAAAATTGTTACATAGATAAACTAAATTCCATGTCAATAAATATGCTTGATTCACTGAGCTGGAACAGCCGTTCCACCATTTTATACCAATAATAAATAATATTTTCCTTAGTGTATTGTTTTTGTTATTGCAGAGAAATAAATTTAAAAGCAGTTATATCACATCCCTTTGATACGTCCTCATCTGTTGCTGCATATTTATCAAAAATAACTGAGATCATCACTTTATCTGGAAAAAATCCAGAGCATGTTGGAAATGGTGTATTAAAGAGGAAGTTCAGTATTTTTCAACTCTGCTTTATTTTTAGAGGGGGGGGGGTCATCTTTTTACTCGACAAAAATGATTTTAATCAGTCCAGTATTTCGCTTGAACATTAAAAACATCATAGGCTGAACAGCTGTAAAATATAAACATACGGGACAAGCTAAAAACATCACAATAAAACACTTGTTGTCACAGCTGAACAGGGTAAAATGTCATAAAAAAGTGTCAGGAAGCATGGAGCAGAAACTACAACTACCCCACAACGGTACACATGAAGATATTTACCTCAGTAAATGTGAAGAAAAATTTTAAAACGACTAATTAGAAAGGCAGCTACTTACCTCAGCATTCCTCTACGGTGGTGGTGCTGCAGCTCTCCACTAAGTCCATACAAGTCGAACGTTGATGAGCGGCTCGTTCGTGTTCTTTCCCAACAATGTAGTGAAGTCTATTTACAAAGTCATGGCCGAATATTGACATGATTTTGAGCATACAGATAAGCCATTTGAATTTGATGGCTTTCCATATTTATTTGAACCGAATATACCAACGAAGTGCTGTGAGAGTAGATTATTGTGTTTGGAGGTTGCAGTGAGACTACCGTAATTATTGGTGTATATACGTGGTTTTTTCCCCCCTCATTTTATAAAACCTATAGGTTTTATATACAATAACTAAATGCTAACTCAATACAAAGGAAAGAGATGATTATTAATATAAATGAGAGATATATTTTCCCATTATTTCAGTGACCATAGTTAGTTTTCATACCCATGCATTTTATACACCAATTACGGTATATATATATATATATATAAAGATTACCCCCAAAACGTCTAAAAATAGAGCCTTGGTTGAAAAATATCAAACTTCCCTGTTAATGAAGTTTGTCAGTATTCTGTTGTGCTGTTTTCCCCTTTTCAGGCAGACTGAGCTTTTACTGTCTCTTTACAAACTGCACAGACTCTCCAGCTTTCATTTTGCTTCCCAGCTTCAGCAAACAAGGATTATTTTTCTAATCTATCTTTCTAATCATATTTCAGAGGCTATTTACCATTTCTTTTATTTTCCTTTTCTGTTTCCCTTTCATTCTCTGACTGTCTCTCCCCGTCTTTCACAGTTCAGTCTATGTCTCGGCATAATCATATGTCATAGGCCTCTCTCTCTAATCTGGGCAGTATAATAAAAAGTGCATTAAAAACATTAGAAAATCATTATGTGCTAAAGGCAAAGCACGGCTCGTTTAACAGAGAGGGCTCTGGAGGTAATTTCATTATTTTACAGCCTTAAGAGTGTGCACGCACACACATACCAAAGCCAAATATATTTTACCTAATGCAGCTTAACCCTACAACCATCCCAACACAGACCACAATCTATAGGGCAATACTAACATCAAGACTAATTGACAAAAAGTGTGTATGTGTGTGAGAGGGAGCGGGTGTGTGCAGTATTGCGTTGATAATGTCATCCTGCAGTAAATGAAATGTAGAGGTTGGGTTTAGGTAAATGCACTAGAATCAAATGAGTTGGGTTAACTTGTCTTTGCTAAGTGCATTTCCACTTGGAATCACACATTATATTCTTGTGATTAACTCACTAACACATTCTTGTGTCAGTTCACTCTATAATCATGAAGGAAACTTTATTTCACAGTTCTGTCTCACTGCATTCTTTGTTTTTGCTCATTCTCTTTTTTTTTTCAGTTCCGTCGGATTATATTTTGTTCCAGATTTCATTCTGTCCTCACTGCCTCTGTCTTTCCGTCCTTCCCGCCATCTCTGACAGCCCATATGCTATCCACGTTATAACGATTACCACAGGACCTTTTTCTGACACTGGAGCAGCGTTCTGTCATTTGGACTTTGAGTTGATTACCAATTTCAGCTGTGGATTTGCTGACCGAGAATTTCTTAGAGGATTGAACTAAGGGGATGAGGGGAGGAAAAAGAAAAAGAGGAAAAGAGACAGAGACTACTTGCACAGTAAGGGAAGCCATCTCGGAATGATTCACCATTATAAGCTGTGGGAAAAGGCGAGGGAGCAAGGTAATCATAGATATTCAATTTATTCTCCTTAGCAAAAGTGCACTTAGCTAAGACAAGTCAGCTCAATTCAATGCGACGACAATGTAGTCACTTAAACCCAGCCCACTTCTCTACATTTCATTTACTGTTAGATTGCATTATCAACGCATTACTGCACACAGACACACACAGGTCATCTTCCTTCATCTGCTTCCCCCCTGTCTCTCGCTGACATGCAGAGCCAGTCCTCCTGTCTGATGTACACACACACACTGTATGCACACACATGGCCCTATCTTCCACACGGTGCAAAGGAGCGCACAGCGCAGCTCTCATTGCTAATGTACAACCGAAGCAGTTGTCATTTTCACGCCCAGCGCCCACATTCTTCAAATAGCGAGTGCATTTGCACTCATCTGTGCACCCGTGGGCAAGTTGGTCTTAAAATGAGGTGTGGTCAGGCATAGTGCCGGCGGATTGCTATTATGCGGCAGCAAAAAGCGATTGCGCCCTAGACCAACAGAAACGTGGTCTAAAGTCAAGTGCAGTTTTTCAGCAATTTATATGGTGCAATATTCAGATACGCCTTACATAGGCCGGTTCAAGATGCATACACTTTATTTGTACACACAACGAAGCTGAATTGAAAACAACAACAATTAAATGAAATAAAAGACAACACTACTGGAAAGATCCAAAACTTCACCTTACTACTTCAACGCTCCACCTCAGGGCGCTTTGGTGGCTGCTCTCTGCTCATGTACTTTGGCATGTTGTCTGCAAACCTGCTAGTGCACCAGGAAAGCTCTCACTTGAGTCCATCATGTAAACGGCAAAGCACCAGGTTCCAGTGCACCCTGGCACTTACTGTAAAGAACTGACAGATGATAAACTGATTGTCTTAATTCATGTTATGTCCAAAACACACGTTTATTTAAGAGACTAAATACAACCCCTGTGCAACCTGCACCTTACTTTACACTCATCAGAATCAGCTTTATTGTCAAGTGGGTTTTAACCAACAAGGAATTTGTCTTGGTGTTATGGTGCAAACATAGAACTATCAGTATAAACATTTGCAAGAAAAAATGGCATAAATATAATCAAACACAATTTGCAGTAAATTATCAAGTTTAAAATTAAAAAAACTATACAGACATTGACAGACAAGAATATGCAGTTCTGTGACTAAAAGTAGGTGCACCGTGTGTATAACAAAGTGGAGATGGATGCGCCCCAAATGCATTTGTTCTATGCGCTTTGGACTGTTTGTTATAGATTGTCAAGATAGAACCCGCAGTGTCTCTCATTGTTTCATACACAAACATACACACGAATCACACAGTATAATCAACTATCACTTAGTACTCGCAGTTTCTGAAGTTCATCCAATGTAATTCACCACAATCTTTCATTCATTCATTCATTTTCTGCCGCCTATCCGGGACGAGGTCGCGGACAAGCAAGCAGTTCAGCGCACCACAATCTGCCCTAATGAAATATAAAGTTTTGCAAAAACACATCAACAAAGTTTACAGTCAGTAGACAAGACTGGATAGTACAAATGCATCTTCTTTAAATTGATTACTTTATAGTTTTGGTCATCCAATGACTTATACTCCCTTCCTGACAACTTGGAGTATCAAAAAACCATCAACCTCCTACTTTAAAAAGTGCATTGTCTCAGCACTTGACGTCCCACTGAGCGCCACTGTGGCCCAAATCTATTGACCCCAAATTCACAGAGACCCATTGCTCTGACGTCAGTTTATAATGACAGCACCCATGGAGTTAGTGTCATTAATCAGCTAACGGGCAAATAAAGGAATTTTCCTGCATGAGCCTGAAGTAAAAAGTAAAATAAATAAATAGGAAGCATGTTATTTCTGTAGAGTGATGTCAAAACATGTCTCCAATGTTGATGGAAACATTCAGTGACTTGGAAATGTTCTTGTATCCATCCCCTGACTTGTCTAAAGAAAACTAGCTGTAAATATGATGATTGTTTAAAAAAAAAATCCTTATAGTTTGTTTGTCCAATTACTTATCAGCTGGAAAATAGAGGGACTGTGTATAAAATTGACTAGAATTCCTGAATGGTTAATTTAATATTTTTGTTAATTCCTTTGAATTAAATCTGAAAGTCACATCTTGATTGTTTCATTTCAACTCCATTGTGGTGGTGTACAGAAGCAAAATTCCAAAACGGTCAATGTCCAAATACTTATGGACCTGACTGGAGTTGTGAAAGTCAATATTCATGTATAAGATTATTTCCACGCTGATAACACAGCAGCCACAGCATGTCCTGCAAGAAGTCACCAAACGTCCAGGTCTACCCAATTTGGCAGACAAATTTGTGTTGCTAATTTTTATTTCCCACTAAGCTATGGTCACTTACAGTTGCGGTCAGAAGTTTACATACACTCATCATGGGCATGAATGTCATGGTAATTTTGGGCTTTTATTGATCTCTTTGAACTGTTCTGTTGCCAGGGTGGAATGATTGTACAGCATACATCATTAATGACTTTAAAAAACAAGAATTGGGTGCAACAGTTTGAATTTATTTTGGATTTTCTCTAATCCACACAGGGTCCAAATTATATTTATAATTTAATATGTCAGAACCCTTGATGAATTCTATATTATATTTTGAAAAACTGTCGGAGGACGATTTTATGGATTGCAGAAAACAATTGGATTTGATATATTTTTTTCAGTAAATATCAGTTGAAGTTTTACGGATCTTGAGAAGTTAATCCAGTGTTCATTGCATAACGCTAACGCTCGGTCTGATATCAGCTGTTTGGTGCTGCAAACCGGTCTGATATGCAATGAAACCATGCATTAATAGGTATGTATTAACCGTTTAAACATAGTGTTTCCTGACTTTTACAAGTCTTATCTCATGATTACTGTCTCTGGATCATTTTAGGGCATTTCAAGGTCATCAGGTGAATGTGATGTGAAGTTTTGAATATCGTCTTTTACAGCCGTGTTCTGACTTTCTGCTGCAATTGAGACAGTGTATGTGCCCTCAAACAGTGGAAGTGTTTGCTCTCTGATGATTAAAATATTTTGTGTATTTGTGCTCTCATGCTCAATCTTTAGAGCCAGGCGGGATGTCTGCCCCAGAGGTGGTCCCTGTTAACAGCAGTGCGGTACGTGTGCTCTGGTTCCCTCCTCTACGCCCTAATGGGGTAGTTACTGGTTACCACATCTACGTTAACGATCGTCTCTACGGCACTGCAGACAACACCTCAGGGTCCTATGTGCTGAGTGACCTGTTGCCTTTTACTGTCTACAACGTACAGGTATATAAACAGAAATGGACACGCATACAAAAACGCAGAGATGTTTTTGTCTGATCTGCATGTGTGTATTTCAGGTGGAGGTGTGTACTGTGTATGCATGTGTGAGGAGTAATGTTACCCAGACAACTACTGTGGAAGATCTACCCACTGACCTAGCCACCCCACAGGCACAAGTGATCAGTTCAAGGTGATCCACAGATGTAAACAGTTATGGTGGTAGTATACTGCTAAAAATATAACACAAGAAGGACAAGGCTACTGAACATGTGTTTTAACCCTGTGTGCTGTAATATCTTGAGACTTTATTTTATGCCACTCCATGCCACAGAGGGGTGTGATTCGCCTCAATGATCTGTGGCGCAGAAAACAGGACACCACTACGTAAAACCCTGGGGTAGCGCTACCATTATTCACATAGCCAAATGCTAAGAGAAATGCCATGTGGCTAAAAGAATTTGTCTGCTTTTAGCCACGGTGGCTAAGAACCGTTTTCATGGTCATGCATAGTTCATACGAATTACACCTCAGGTGCAATTATTGGGGTAACTATCTAGTCAGATATCTTTGGTGAAACCTTTGGTATGTGAACTTGGACACTAATGCCATTGGTATCATTTACAGATACATCGTGTGGCTAAAAATAAAACTAATTGTGGCCAAAGAGCAAATACAACCATCCATCCATCCATCCATCTTCAACCGCTTATCCGTAATCGGGTCGCGGGGGTAGCAGCTTTAGCAAAGAGCCCCAGACTTCCCTTTCTCCGGCAACCTCGGCCAACTCAGACTGGGGGATCCCCAGGCGCTCCCAGGCCAGTGAAGAGATATAATCTCTCCACCTAGTCCTGGGTCTGCCCCAGGTCTCTTCCCAGTTGGACGTGCCAGGAACACCTCCCTAGGGAGGCGTCCTGGTGGCATCCTAACCAGATGCCCGAACCACCTCAACTGGCTCCTTTCCACGCGAAGGAGCAGCGGCTCTACTCCGAGCCCCTCCCGGATGACTGAGCTTCTCACCCT
>OMMV01007637.1:8784-20551 GCA_900302635.1 Chatrabus melanurus
TTTTTTGGGGGGTTTTTTTTTTGGGTTTTTTTTTTTGTTTTTTTTTTTTTTTTTTTTTTTTTTTTTTTTTTAAATGGCTCATTTAGTTGATGCACGCATCCAGCCGTCACCCGGCAGCACACCTCGTGTCGAACGCTTAACAATATATAAACTTAAAAAAAAAAAATACATATAAACTGACCACCTTTGATTTTTTTTTTAAATCCATATCCTGGATTATAGCGCTCCAATTGGGTTTAGTTCCAGCGTTCCGACAGCAATCCAGTGGCAGCTCGTTTTGAAACAGGAATTGAAACAAAGCTTCATGCGTGTAATGGAACGGGCATTTATGATGTCGACTCAGCAATAGCAAGAATTTGTATTCCTTTATTCGGGGATTCTACGTTTACAAAGACATTTGGACACCCAAAGCTGATGAACTATTGTTTTGCATTTTACAACAACACCTTTTGAGGTGTTGGGGCAGCTTTGACACAGGAATCGAAGCAAGGCTTCATGCGGGTAATGAAACCTGGTTTATTTACGACAGCGACTCAGCTGAGGAACCCTCCCGTCTTCTGAAACTGAAGTAAAACACCACAAAAGGTAGGTTTCTGTACGTTAAGATTATGTTTTGATACCAACTACTGCTGAAAATGGCGTGAATCTGGGCGATCCAGGTGGAGTGTTTTGATCCAGAAGTGGTCACAGATGATGGAAATAGGGTGACTAACATTTTTTTTGTTTTGTTTTTCACAGACTTAAGGACACTGGGATGTGGTTTTGTTTTGTTTGTTTTTTTAAATCGAGGAACAGAACGTTTTAGTCGCGTTCTCAGTGTACACAGCTGTGTGAAAACTATGTGCACACAGACTGTGCAGCTGGTTTAGGATGAGTTGCGCTGATAAAAGCAATTTTATAATGATGCATCAATTAAGCAAAAAAGTCAAATTATCGCCCCTTGAAGATATCTTAGCACAATATATGGGGTGCTGCCATTGGATGAAGTGTTATTAAAATGCATAGACCGGGTTAGGAGGACGAGTTGTGCTTACAAGCTCACAGACAGAAAGAAAACGTGATTCTTATATACCCCCAAACTGTTGTCTGAGGGGGCATAATGAACAATACTCTGTTCAGTAAAGTGGCTCTTGCTGAAACCTGATGATGCTCAAATTCAAACTCATCAATGATGCACTCATTTAAGATGTCCAGTTCAAATGTCAATCAAAAGAAAATATTTGTTTTGCACTCACCTTGTCTTTCTTTTTGCTGCTGGGAGATCGCTTTGATTCTTTCTTTGCTGGGGGGCTGTCGGTGGGACAAGACAGCTTACGCTTCCTTGAGCTCTTTGTGGCTGTGAGAGTCTTTTTCCCTGCGCCCTCCTGACGCAAACTGTCTTTTAATGGCGTGCCTGTCCTGGCAATAGCAGCACGTGAAAGGATCATGAGTGTGTGAGCAGCCATATTTATGCTGTTTTCACTACCAGCTTCGCTGGACGGGCTGCAGGATGAGAGATCCGGGGTGTTTGGAAGTATGAGGTGTTTGGGAGTTCCTTCTCTGGGTTTGCCCTTTCGTTGTGTGGCTGGAGTCCTGGGGCAGTCGACGGACTCCTGATTACTGCCAGTGACGGGGGTCCGGGGAAGAGTTGGCTCTGAACTGCCCACTCCAGGCCTTGTGACTGGAGTGGAAGGAGAGTTCAGCCCCTGGATATCCTGCAGCATCTCTGCTGCCTGTTTGGCAAGAGAGCTGGTCTTTGAATGGTCTTTTGTAGACTTCAAATGTAGATTAGATGTTGTCAGGGTAACAGCTGCAGGGCTAAGGTCTCTTGGTACTGAAGAGGGTACTGACTGCTGTTGCTGCGCTTGCATGCTACCTTTCATTTCATTTTCCTTGTTAGCTGTCACATTTGGCACCAGCTGTGAGAGATTCCTCTTCTCTATCCACCCTTCATTGGATTTTGCAGGTTCTTTCCTGCTGTCCTCTTTTTCCTTTTGACTTCCCGATTTCTGCACAGAATCAGAAGACAATGGTCCAGGACGACGGGAATCGTTAACTTTTGATTTTCCACCATCTTTCTCATTACTATTTTCCCTGTTAAGACATTTTGATTGAATCGTTGTAGATTCAGTCTTCTTTGAAGACTCGGACTGTGAGGCACCATCACTGCTGCCACTTTCACTTTGAAATTCTTGATAATGGTCATTAGGACCTTGTTTGTGAGGGCTCTTCTCTGTAGGATCGTTCTGGTTCTGTGGTGGAGGAATGATTTTCTCTGTCTCTTTCACCTCCTCTAAAGAACTCTGTCTATTTTCTGAACATCTGACAGTCGTAATCCTCCTTTTAGGCTTGTTGCCACCCAGGATGGCAGGTTTTGGTCGGGGGACTAACTGGGAATTATTTTTCTCAGTTTTCTGGGCAGATGGTGCTGTCGAGTTTTCTGCTGGAGGTTTGTTGATGGTGGTTCTTTCTGATTCAGTCGTAAGTGGTTGAACCATTTCAGAAGATTCAAAACACAGAATTCTTCGATGAGTAGAACTCTGCCCCTTTGGTACATTCTGTTGTCCACTGTCTTCGGCTGACAAGGAATGACCCACCTTACTACTCAGATTTTGTTCTGTAGTTTTTGTAAGGCCTGGAATTGACAGAAATGAGGCAAGGGCATCCAGCCATTAGGACAACACTGAAGACAGTGCGGACAGTAGTCTTGATGGTCACCATTAAATACCAGTAAATAGCAGTGTGCTGCTCTAAGTTATCATGTAACTTACCGGATGATGACTGCTTGTCTGCCACTATGTGAGGTTTGGCTTTGACAGGTTTTGATTGTTGTATTGGTGCTGGGTTTGGCATGGCAACAAGCTGTAAATAGAGTTTAAATTTTTAATGGAGACAGTGCTAAGAAGTAGGGCTGGACGGTATGGCCTAAAATTCATATTGCGGTATAATTAGAAGCACAGAATGGTAATGGTATATATTGCGATATATTCTTCAGTATATAAATTTCAATATAACTGTTTCTGAATGGGTAACATACTCCTATAACAAATGCAGCAGGATGTTGTATTCTTAACTGGTAAGAAATTTCAAATAGTATAGAATGCCATTTTAGAACATTTATTGTGTAAAAATGCAATGATAGAAAAAAAAAAAATACAAAACCTTTCAAGTAACTTCCAAGCAGTGTAACAGGAGATTTCTTTCTCCATAACAACGTAATGTAAAAAAAAAAAGAAAAGAAAGAAAAGAGACATCACTCTATAGTGCAAAACATTCTTCAGATCAGCGTTCCGAGTAGACGCGTGGAAAAAGTCATGAAAACTCGTTATTTTCCAGAGCTCTGGACTTCCAGGCACCTTGCTTGCACTCGCGTTTTGAGCGCGGTGCTCGGTTCAGTCAGTGGGCTCATGACTGCACAGGAAGAGGCAATGGACCCTTCGTCCTCAACTCCTGATGTTTTTGAGAGATGATTCTTTCTCTGTTTAGACCCTGTTTGCACTGAGCCTGTAGCACGCTGTCTCTAGCGGAGCACGAGGCTGTTTTAACAGGCTGTCTTCTTGACTTCACGTGAACGCACAGCTGCAGTTCATCCACTCACAGTGAGATTTCACCGTAACTGAATCGAAATTTACGCAGTTCTCACTTTAAAAACAAGCAATCATGACACCAAATCACACTATTATGTAAACTTTTCAATTAATCCACAGTTCACGTGCGTGCTGAACTGTGTGTGTGTGGGGGGGGGGGGCCCGTACGGATCATGGATCAACTACGAGCTATCACGGTTGGCTGGTGTAATCAAAATCTCTACCGCTGGACAAATTTATATCGTTTATATCGTCTACCGTTTATACCGCCCACCCCTACTAAGAAATGTAAAATTAAGGTCAATGGACACCTCAACGTTCAATACACATGAAAGAGTAATATTAAATGCTGGATGAAATGAAGAATAATACTTAGGGTTTTTGCCATTATGACAGACTTAAATGGAGTGTATTTATTATTCCATGATTGGTAATGTTTGTCCTGAGGACAGCACCACAGGAGAATCTATGTGATTACTAAACTCCAAGGGGTTGTACATGGTAAAATTAATATCAATCAACTAAACAAACTGTGAGAAACCATATGTGATAGATTAGACAAAGTAAAGGTAGAGTAAAAGACTGTGGGTAATTCTGAATAAGAGCATTAACAAAGTACAGCTGGTTGTGTTTGAGACATTTTGTTAGTGTTCATAAAAGTGAAACTGTGATAATTAAGGGAGATGGCTCCCTCTTTCCATTTTTGCCAGTTAGATTATCAATCTGACAGAAATAACATACGGAAGGCTGATATTAGATTAAAATGCAACACATCAAGTTACGTTACCGTATTGGACACCATCTGTACATTCCCCAGAGTATTCTTCCCCATAATGGATACAGGAAGCATCATAGGCTGAACAGGCGATTGTAAGATGAGTGCTGAAAGTAAACAAAAGCAAAGAGATTAAGTTTTTCTAATAATGCTAATTTTTGGTGCAGCTAGGGCGAAGAGATCAATCATTTTATAATCAAAGTCACAATTTTAAATAAAGTGTCTTTCAAATTGTAACCATTGCAATTTTAATTTGGCACTAACATGCTTTGCATTAATATTAAGAGGTAACTCTGCATGGCTGCTGTAACTCGAGAAATGATGTGCCGCTTACAACTGAATTAAACTCAAAGAACTAATCTTTGAATTGGACAAAGTGATCGGTTTCTTGTCAATGATCTTTTTTTTCATCTGGTTCAGTTTATTTCCCCTGCGCAAAAAAAAAAAAAAAAAAAAATCAAACCATTTCATTCCCCGTTTTTTTCAGTGCCATAATTTAGCCACTGGCAACAAATGTGAAATTAATCACTTGACTCACAGTGGAGATATGCACTCTCACAGAATGCCTTTTAAACCCACCTGTATTTCAATGACTAGCTGCTCTACTTAAACTGTTGTATCTTACCTGTAGAGGAACACTGAGAGCGAAGTGGTGTAGTCACACCACAATGGCTAGTGAGCAGAGGCTGCCCCTTTGAGATACCCGTGGGCACAAGCACCTGCTTGGTTGGAGTATCTGAAGTCAAGGGTTCAGTCACTAGGAAATAGCTGGCAGTGGTCCCTTGAAGTGCAGGGTTATTCGTGTCCAGTGGTACCTGAATTATGTAGCTTGGCTGGGCTGGTGACCCTGCAAATGGAGATGAGACTACAGATTTTTTGATTGCAGAATTCATCTCTGAAGCTCCTGGCTGAAGGGCTTCAGAGCAGTGTACGTTACTAACTGCCTGTGCTGGCTCATCCAACTTGGCCTTTGGTGTAGCAGGAACTCCAGGTGATTTAACGGGAGAGTTAAGATAAATGGTGGGTATCTTGTTCCCAGAGGCACTGGAAACTGCCTGATTTAAGACTGGGTCACCGCATGACTGCTCATCTTGATTATCACTGATTATGATCTTCAAAGAAACTACACTACTACTGGAATCACCTGCACCGTTATTCTGGGCACTGTGGTTGTTGGTTAAAGGCTCAGGTGCTGCTATAAGTGTTGTACAGGTGGAGGCCGACGTGGCTGAGGAAGTTGTAGATGAGGCCGACGTAGCAGTGAGTACTGGAGAGGTCGAAGCTGTGAGCTTGACAGATGTTGTTAAGAGGGAAGCAGTGGCAGGTGATGAAACTGAGGTAGGCATTACTGTAACTTCGTCCTCAGTAGAAGCAGATGTAGGAGGTGTGGACTCAGCAGGCGCCATCGAGAGATTAGCCACTGATTGAGTGACTCCTCCACTGCTTGCATCCGACCCAGTCACGTGACCCAAGTCCAGAGTTAGTGTTTGCGCTTTCTTGGGTTCAAACGGGATAGATGAATTTAAACGAGCCTGATCTCTTAAAGCTGAAGATGGTGCTGAAACAAGTTGCCCTTCAGCTCCTTGTGCTTGTTTACTCTGCTGTATATTGTCTACATTCGAAGCCATTGTGGTTTGTGGGGCCACAGTTGCAAAACTGGTGTTTGTTGATTCATTGTGGGCACTTGAGACAGGTGTGTTATCCTTTGTGACAGATTCCAATACTTCCTGAGCTGTGGTATTCTCTGGAAGAAAAGTAGGAGTATTCAATAGTTCAATTTGCACTGGTGTCAGTTCAACGCTGGTTGTGCACAGTGAGCCTGCTTCTTTTGTTTTTGCGGCTACTGCAGTAGATGAGACACCCTGGTACTCCTCGTGAGTCACCAGCAATTTGGCCGTAGAGTTCTCAATTCTGGATGTTCTGCCACTGGGACAAATAAATACTTTCTTTAAGTTGCTGGGAGCAGCAGGCTTCCTGGTCTTGCGCTCTTGTCCAGCTCTCATCTTTCCTGTCAATAGGGTTGTGTCAAAAGAATCTGCAGTTTTGTGTGTCTGCCCTGCAAAATAACAGGAGAAAGTAGAATTAATTGGTTTCTGCCATGAATGCTACATAGCACCAGGCCAGATTTTTATATTATATATAAATAGCGTCAAATATTAATTAATTTGGATGTCAATCATTTCAGCACATCTACAGCACTTTAATTGTGGCTTTCCCTAACAATATCTTCTGTAGAGTAACTGTTTTTGGAAGTGATTTGACAGCTCATTAATCAGCTTATTATTATTTATTTATTTAACTGGTGGCACCAATCTGTTGGTGCCATTAAAAATCCACAATAACGCCTGTTTCACATCAACCATCTGCGATGTTGAAGGCAAAGTGTCACTTAAAAAAAAACGGTATAAAACTCTGATGATCCACATGTTGGTTTTGTCGGACAACAGCTTGTTAAGTCATACGCTGTGCAGCACCTGAATCAGAGCTGCTAATTTGCGGACCACAGGCCACGTTTGGAAGGCCTCTATTTGTTTTGAAATGCTTCACAAGGGGTTCTGGAGTCAAACTTCACACACATCAAAACTGGTTTTGGGTTGGATAAAGCAGGTTAACATTAAGCTTCTGGAATGGCCTTCACAAAGCCCTGACCTCAACTCTACTGAAAATTTGTGGACTACGCTTAAAAGCCGGGTCCATGCCAAGAAACCAACCAATTTAAATGAACTCGACCAATTCTGCCAAGAAGAGTGGTGAAATATCCAGCCAGAACTATGCCAGCAGTTTGTTGATGGCTACCAAAAGCATCTGGTCGAGGTGCAGCTTGCTAAGGGACTTTTAACCAAACATTAGTGGGGGTGTATGTATATATTTGAACCTGTATGTATAATTTTGATCCTGTGTGGATTAGAGAAGATCCAAAATAAACTTAAACTTGTGCACCCAATTCTTGTTCTTTGAAGTCATTAATGATGTATGCTGTACAATCATTCCACCCTGGCAAAAGAACAGTTCAAAGAAATCATTAACATCCCAGCATTACCATGACATTCATGCCCATGATGAGTGTATGTATACTTCTGACCGCAACTGTACATGAAAACGGTAGTGGTGTCCAAGGGGCTGTAGCATTGTACAAATATACATCAGGAACCATTTTAAAAAGTCTACCGTTGCAAAATAGAAATTTTCGCTGCATTCTTGGGTATGCACATATGCGTCTTCTGTTAACATCTGGGTCAAAGGACAGGTAAGACGGCGGTGGCGTAGTACATCCGAATTGTGTACCTACTACTCACTCGCTTATTTCTAGTACGTACTACAGTAACGGTTGGGTAATAGGTTCCTAACTGACATTAGCACATTCTCAATATTTGGATGCAGGGCTGGTTTTTATTCTACTTATGAGAACTTATTTTTAGCGAGTAGAAATACCTGTGTCAGGGTTCTGAGGAGGTCTGTCTGTACATGAAGGCCCAGCATCATCACTCTCTTCTGAGATGCTAGTAATAACTCCATCCTCTGGCTCTGTGAATTTGTTTTTATCTATAAACACACATCAGAAAAACTTGTATTTTCTTACATGATAAATTAAAAAAAAAAAAATTTATGATAGATTCAGAAGCACTCTAACACAGATAAAGACAAAGCAGGTCATAGTTACTGTTGTCAAAAAGGTCAAAGAGAGCCTGAAAAGCTGGGTCAGATTCTGTTTGCTCCAATATGTCATGGATGGCATCATCACTCATATGAATTTCCCCCTGCAGCAGAATAATCATATTGCAATATTATAACAAAGACCAGAATAAACCAAGCTTGTAGGGTGATGATGGCAGAAGTGTGAATATTTTTAATGGAGAAAAATGAATTTTTTTTGAAAGAAAAAAGATCTATTAAATGTTTTTGAGTACCTGCAGTCCAAGGATTTCATCTATAGATTGGTCAGGTTCCATTGCACTTAATGAGGTCTTTGTTTGGGGGTTTGGCTCACTGATGGAAAGCAAAAAATAAAGGAAACGAAAATTGTACAGCTACACCACGATGCGCTTATAGTCAAATCAGAACTTTTCATGCCACTGACACGTAAGAAGAGAATTAAAAAGTTCAAACTCAACTCTTACTTTGCAAGGATTTTGTTGATGTTTTCAGCAAGTTTCTCTTGTAGTGATCTGTCCCCCAGTATCTTGTCCCGTGCATTTTGTATCACAAGTTGCTGTGGAAATTAACAGAGAAAAAGACATCTCATGAATTAAAAAACAAAAAACAGTATTGCCTTCTCAAAGGAACGCCATTGACTGCAATGAACTTAAAACAAACTCCTTTAGGGTTTTCAAGATGGCGGCTTGAGGAGAGGTGGTGTTCTGCTGAGCTGGTGCGCCATTTCGCTTATTACTTCATAATTATACCTAAAATCACAGTCTGTCGTGAGTTCTTACTTTTCTTTAACATATGAGTATTAGTGCCTACTTTCTGAGTCAAGCTGACAATATGCCAGGCAAAAGAAACACAGCTGCGAAGAGCACGGAGAAGCTTAGCCAACAGGCTAGCGAGGCTGACGCTGAGGATAGCGCTAGCTCGCTAGCACCCGCACTCCGAGAAGTGGTTTCTGAGATTACAGCTAAAATGTCCAAGATAATCGACGATAAGCTAAGTCCACTATCACACCTACTTCAAAGCCATCGTGAAGAGCTTGACACCCATGAGAAGCGAATTACAGAAACGGAGGGACGAATATGTGCTCTGGAGGATACTGTCGAACCAGTGGAAAGCAAGATGAGGGCATTAGAGAAACAGGTGCTGGACCTAACCGAGCACATAGACGACCTGGAGAATAGAGGCAGGAGGAAGAACATACGTATAGTTGGACTTCCAGAGGGCGCTGAGGGTGACAACCCAACACGTTTTTTTGAATCATGGCTGCCTCAAATATTGAACATTGAAACCAAATCTGGTCGAATCAAACTAGAGAGAGCCCATCGCTCCTTGGCACCCGCACCCACCACTACCCAACGTCCGCGATCGATCCTGGTAAAATTTCACAACTATCAGGACAAACAACGTGTGATGAATGCTTCGTGGAACATGGGGAAGACGAATCAAACTCTGAAGCATGACAACTCCACCGTGATGTTTTTCCAAGATTTCTCAGCAGCCGTTGTTCGTAAGCGCAAGCGATTTGAAGGAGTGAAGAAACGCTTGAAGCTAATGGGAGCTACATACACGCAAATCTACCCTGCCTCGCTTAAAGTCACCTTTCGCGGCACAACACAGATGTTCAAAGACCCGACGGCTGTGGAGCAATACATTGAGTCCTTGGGAGTGACTTCCGAAGCTCAAAGAGCAGCCTCTGATGACAGCTAAGTTTGGAGTGGCTTACTTTCTCCACTTTTTCTCTTAATGTTGGGAACTTTTTCCTTCACTCGAGATAAATGGTAGATCCTGAGACTGTTGAGCTTACCCAACTGTGATAAAGGTTACTTATGGCGTCACCTCTCGGCGCGTCAGGTTTGTCTTCTGTCGCTAGAGAACCCCTACACTTGATCTTTTTGAATAGAGGGACAGTGTTTGATCTTTATGTCAACAGACAAACTAGAATGTTATTGTTCTTTGTATGTTACTTTTTTATTTAGTACTCGGCTCGTCTTTCACTTTAGAAATGTTCTAACATACCGACAGTATGTGAATCATAAATATACTATCTGTGACTTAATATGATTTTGTCTATGCTAAAACTGTGCACCTGGAATGTCAATGGTATCCACACACCTGTTAAGAGGCGGAAGGTTTTGACTCATCTTAAAAGGGAGGGAGTTCATATAGCATTACTTCAGGAGACCCACCTGGATGAGGTGGAACATCTAAAATTGCAGCAAGGGGGGTTTGATTTAGTTTTCTTTTCTTCATTTACATCAAGAAGCAGGGGAGTTGCCATTTTGTTTAAGAAGAATATACAATTCAAAATCTTACAATGCATTAAGGATAAAGGAGGGCGTTACCTAATTATTAAAGGTGAATTATGTGGGGAAATAATTGCCATCATGAATGTGTACTATCCTCCTGGCCACCCTAGTGACTTTTTAGCCACCGCATTCTCTAAATTGACTGATCTTAATGTCAGAAATACATTTGTTGGAGGAGACTTTAACTGCCACTTAAATCCTTTTATGGACAAGTTTCCAATAGGCAAGACATCCCCTTCTCACCATTCAAGATTTGTTAATGCCCTCTGTGAGGACCTGGATTATGTAGATGTTTGGCGAGCTCAGCACCCAGCAGAAAAGGAGTATACTTTCTTTTCAAAAGTCCATAATTGCCATACACGTATAGATTACTTTTTCTCACCAAAATTATTGTTGCAGTCAATTCCATATAGCTCTATAGGCAGTGTGGCTGTGTCCGACCATGCCCCAGTTTTTATTCAATACCATATCAGAGATCCAGTTCCTCTGACTAGATACTGGAGGTTTAGACCTTTTATTCTTACAGATCATAAATTTATTTCTTATTTTACAGAAGAATTTCAGTTTTTTCTTGCTATTAACTCAGCCTCTACAGAAGACCCATCATTACTTTGGGAAACTTCAAAGGCTTTTTCAAGGGGGCTTGTTATATCCTACATATCCAGTAAGAGACGCAGACAGGCCGAACAAAGAGAAATCCTGGAATCTAAACTTAAAGTATCAGAAAACCAATACATTAAAGCTCCTTCTTCAGAGAAGCTTAAAGAGATATTTGCCCTGCGCTCAGCTTTAGACTCTTTATTAACTAAACATGCAGAAGGGAAAATTAGATATGCTAAACAAAGACTATATGAACATGGTGATAAGGCAGGGAGATACCTAGCCTATTTAACAAAGAAAAAATCTGACTCCAAAATGATTTCTTCAATCACAGACAGTAGTGGTAAGCAATCTTTTGATAATCTAGTCATTAACAATACATTTAAAAGTTTCTATGAAAAACTGTATAATTCGGAACTACAACAGGATACCTCAGAATTAATGGATACCTTTTTTTCTTCCCTTGATCTCCCCTCCCTATCAGAAGAACAGAAACTTACCCTTAATACCCCCATATCTAAACAAGAAGTGCTGAATGCTATTAATGGGCTACAGTCTGGAAAAGCACCTGGGCCTGATGGGCTAAGTAGTGAGTTCTATAAAGAGTTTCAGGATCTATTGGTTGACCCTCTACTAAACATGCTAAATGACTCTTTTGAAAGGGGCATTCTGCCTGTGTCTTTGAGAGAGGCCAATATTTCACTGATTCTGAAAAAAGGAAAACACCCAGAGGACTGTGCCTCCTATAGGCCAATCTCTCTTCTCAATGTAGACCTAAAAATTCTCTCAAAATTATTGGCAAGACGGCTAGAAGGTTTACTCCCTGTACTTATTAATGAGGACCAAACTGGTTTTATTAAAGGCCGTAA